>SNQJ01S0171809.1:2881-13249 GCA_010110895.2 Picea sitchensis
ATATATATATATATATATATATATATATATATATATATATATATATATATATATATATATATTGTTTTTTTCTTTCCCTTTGAAAATTCATAACTCTTATTATATTATTTTATTATTTTACTTAGGAGACCCATTTTAGATGTTAAATTTTGTCTAATGAGTATGTTGCATCTGAATTCTTTGTGCAGTGCAATAAGTTGTAAATTTTTTGTTAACATGTTCACCTCCATTATCTATTCTTAACCTCTAAAGTTGATGCCCAAATTGTTTTTCTACGAAGGCCTTGAAGGCCAAAAACATGTCAAAAAAATCACTCTTAAATTTTAATAAATAAACCGAAGTGTGTTTGGAGATGTCATCAATGAAAGTTAAAAAGTACTTGAAGCCAAAGAAAGAAGTAAAAGGAATCGTACCACAAAATTCACTATGAAAAAGTTGGAAGGGGGTCGAGGAATGCCAAGAGGTACATTTATCTAAACTATCTTGTTGATGTTTGTTGAGAACACAAGTAGAACAAAAACCATCTCTACAAGAAACGAGAGGAAGACTAGTCATTATATTCTAATTACATAGTTGTTGCAATCGGTGATAGCTTAGATGACCAAACCACTCATGCCAAAGTTTTCTCAAGTCATAATTATGAGAAATAAACATTGATGGAAGAGATGATGAACCAAAGTTGTCAAATCTCTAAAACCTAATTTTAATATGATCAACAATTCTAGTTGCTAGGACATGCTTAGGATCTTTTAAATCCTTGATTACAACTTGGTGAGGTGAAAATTCTAATTTTTTATAATCATCTGAATGAGTGATTTGATATGTCATTGATAGAAGGTTGCAAGTAAGGCTTAGAACATATAATACATCATTAAAATGGTCATAATATAGCTGAACTATTTCAAACCCTACAACACTAAGAGATTTATCATCACTAAAAAATATTCATTCCATGTTACATTCATGAAGAGAAAAAAAGTTGACATTATCCTTAACCATATGATAGAATGCTCCAAAATCAATAAGCCACTCACTAGGAGAAAAATTAGATGTTGCATTGAAGGAAAAACTAGAAGCAAAAAGTGCATGTACATGAGAATAAGAGTTAAAAGAAGAAGAATCAAGAATGGTGTTGTGATTTTTCATTGTTGAGCTTCCGATATTTCCATCCTCTTGAAACATTTAAAACTCAAATGACCATCTCACCCATAAAAATCACAATTTCTCTCAGTGTTCTTGTCTTTTGATTTAATTCATTTATCACTATTGGGAGTAGGCACTGTTGGAGAGGGTTTTGGACCCTTGTTTTGGTTGTTGTTGTGAGAATTTTTCTTCTTTGGATGCTTGGATTTATCCTTTTGTTGTGCCACCAAGGCTTCATTATATGTACTTCTAGTGTTTATCACTCCAAGATGCAAGAGCTTATCTTTCTCTCTAATCAAAGAATAACAAAAACCTTCAAGAGATGGCATTTTGTAAGTATCCCCTTGACTAATAAGAGCCTCTCTAGTGGAGTGAAAAGTAGAGACAAAAATATAATAGACGGTGTCAATCTTAGAAAGAATAGCATATATAAGTTGGTCACCTATCTCGTTAATATTACATTCAACAAGTAAAAATCTTATTGTTTTGAACTTAAATAGAAAATCTTCAATGCAGGAGAAATCACTGGTATTTAAAGCAATCAATTGGTTTTCGAGCAAGTGGGATCAAATCTCATTGTGTTTACCAAACATGATATCCATATTTTTTCATGTTGCATCTAAGGTCTCAATTCCTTGAAGGTGAAACTAAAGATCACTGGAGATGGACATTTTTTATTAATCCATGTGTTATTTCATTTTTATTATCCCATTTGGCTTTCTTTAATGCATTAAGAGGGGAAATTTATATCCTCAAGGTAACCTACTAAAGTCCCCTACTTAGTATTCAATCCTCCATATAGGATTTCCATGAGAAATAGTCTGAACTGGTAAGCAGGAGATCACTTGAACTATCCATATTACAATATGCAAGTAAGACAACTTCAAAAGTAGAAATAATTTATCTTGATGGAAAGCTCTCAAAAAAATGGCACTGAAAATAGAGTTTGAATGTCAAAGTTATGCCCTTTTGAAAAAAGGCATAAAAAGAAACCAAGGTGCCATGTGGCAAGTGGAGGTTGATCAATGTGGTGATGGGTACACAATGATATTTTTGAGCAAAAAAAATCCCCTTCCTTCTATAACTTTCCCTATAAACCCTATATTGGATATGATCTCATGACTCATTGATAGCGACCTACCAGGTCTACCCACAATTAGGAAACCTTTACTCATCTAGGTTGCACATTAAACCAATAAAGGGGTATCCAAGGATCCCTCTCTCCATCTTTATTAATCTCTCTCTCCATAATTCTGCTAGTTGCTAAAAAACACAAACTATGCATATGGTTACAGAGTTCTGGTCTCTTTCATTTTCACCAGTCCTTAAGCACCTAAAACAAAAGGCACTAACCCTTTTCCTCCTCTATGCGACCGGTGGTTGTGATCGTATTTTAACCTATTAAGAGCTTAATTATTGGTTGTATATCTCTTTCCCACATCTCGATCAAGGATCGAGATGCTTATCCATTGCAGGGAATATCTGACGGTTGTATCTTAATCAATCAGTGAGATGGGTGGCCCATGCTACTCCAACAAGGTGGAACGTTAACAAAAATCCATTATGCATGTTAATCCTGGCTTGACATGTCACTAAATACACCAATATTCCAGATTAATAGCGTGCACCCTCCTGGAAATTAATATACGTGCAACTTTGATTTGTGCTTTACTTCTCCACCATTGATCTCCCTTTTTACGGACGACTAGATGTTCTCGTTGTACAACTCTTCTCCACTCTCGATACACAGTTTAGACTTAATCAAGGTTTGACCCGACGATTGATATTACTCCATGGATTTACGACTGCATCGAACATCTCTCACTCACTTGGCTCTCGATATGACAGTCAATAATATTCCAGGATTTGCTAAAGGACCTGATGCGTCCTCTATAGTTGTATTTCAATCCCACGGGTATAATTCTTCCTGATAGGGATCTGACGATTCAAACACTCCTTCTGAGATGAACTACGATCATATGGTTATGATGGCCATGATCCTTGATCCGACGATTCTTGTAGCTTCTCCATGATATAGACTATCCAGTTAACTTATGTGTGTAAGGGTTTGATAATTGGTTAATGAGGATCATCAATCCTATGGTGATCAATGATCATCAATTTTTTTCCTTCACTCTGGTTCGAGGAGACCCAAACTTAAACCCTCATGAGGGTTCCTCCTAGCCTTAAACCTGCAAATTGATTGGAACTAGCAACAAAACCTAAATCCTGAAAAAGACCCTAAGGTCTACAATTTAACCATTACACGGATCTATAGAGGCTTCCAACACCCAATTCCATAGAGACATAACATTCATGATGATATAGGTTCTTCACACATAATGAACATAAACTTCCTCAATTATACTCGAAACAGAGTATTACTTTCCTTAATCATACATACATTATACATAGGGTTTACATAAGGCTCTTCAATGCCTTCTATGACCTAGATCACAATCAATAGGTCTTTCTTTTGTTGCTCTAGCCAAATTCACTTTTGTTTGGCCACACTCTCTTCCTGGCCTAATTTCCACTCAATTGGCCATACTCTATTTGGACTAATCTACATTCGTTTTTGGCCCCCCTCAAATGCCTCTAAGGCCTACAATATTATACACGAGGATTTTGAAACCAATTATGGTTCAGATACACAATCCTCTCAACAATCAATCCCTAAGGATCCTCYTAGATCCGAAAACCTCTCACTCAACTCCTATCTTTAGGATTCACAAATCTCTATGAGATCTAACTGACCCTWGATCTCTTTCATTTCCAAATCCCTCTCATTTTCTCATACATTCGAGAACATTTAMAATCAAATCCTCACTTTCATTATCAAACCCCTATCCTATGTCTCTCTTCTAGAAATCATAAAACATAGGAAAATGCAACAAATCAAACCTTAGGGAACCCAATCCCTAATAAATGAAAGACCCCCTAGATCTCTACCAAATATATAATATTTTAGAGGTAGGATGATCCTGCATCAAACTCCCCAGGAAAAAAAATAATCATGATCTCCTGATCATGAGTTCCATCTGTTGAAATCCTCCTGGATCCCAAACTTTATATTTCAACTTGCTTGCCTTGTCGTCATGTTGCATCATTGTTGTCTGCAATTCTCCATTTTCTTTGCTGATGTAGATCTTATTTTCTCCTTCATGTCTTCTCTGAGACATCTTCACCATCAACATCCTTAATTCTTCAATCTCAATGTCCATCCTATCCTTTTGTTGGCACACGATATGCCATTTGTTGTTTTGTTTATTCATTTTGTTGTTGTTGTTGCTATCCACTGGTTGTTGCATTATATCTTTAGTATCCTTACTATGATTTCCACCTATGCCATTGTTAATTGACACATCAATATTCTCTTCCAGACCTACAAATTCTTTGTAGCCTTCATCACTTTTATCTTTAGATAGTCATTCCTCTATAAACTTCATCTCATCTTCCAGGTTAATCGATTCAGCTTCCTTAAGTGATGTAGACATTTCACTGCTATATGCTTGTGAACATGTCCCCTTACTGGTTGTACTTTCCTTTTTTGAATCATGATTCCTTAAAAATCCTTCCAACAACTCAATGTATTTCTTACAACTTATGAGAATTATATATGAATTCCCTTCTTCTTCTTTCCTTTGGCTATCCCCATGAGCCAACTCTTTTGCATCTGCAATAACAAATTCTTCCAGCTACAATTCAATTTCTTTGACAAATTGTGTATGATCTTCCCCTTGGCTGTCCTTATGATACAATGTTGTCTCATCCATCATATTTAGAATGAAATTTTGATCTTTTCCTTTTTCAGGAATGTAAGAGTACATTTATTTTTCTTCCTTCTTCATGACAACTTCAGATGGCTCATCACCTGCTAATCCTGCAATCACACTAAATTGTTATTTACAAAAACATAAGGCTTACTAGACTTATTTTCTTCCTTTACCAGCACATCCACATGATAATATGAACTCTCCAAAGATTTCATGAGACTTCGTGTAAGTCTCTCATATTCAATCCCCAAAGAGTCTGTGAGACTCTCAATAGGTCTCCTCTCAACATCATCTTCTCCAAGGATGTCTCCTTTCTCTGGTTCACAATAATTAACTTCCTCCTAAATCAATGACCTATGTTTGAACTCATATCCTCTAAGTTTCTCCTTGTCTACCCAAGCATACATCCTATGTTTTAGGTTTCTCAAGCTTTCCCTAATATTCTCCTCAAATAATTGTACTACTGGCCACTTGACCTTCTTCACTTTCCATCCTTGTCTCTGGTTCTCTTTGATATCCCTATGTAGTAGTTGTCTTATGTGATTGAGTTGTACTCTTAGCTCAGTCATTTATTTGTCACATTCTTCTTGATTCATATTATTTATGACATTTTCCTTGGCACCCTTTCTTCTTCTGTTGTGCATTTCCTCTGAACCTCTTCAATGACCATCAGTATCCATTGTCTCCATTTTCTTTCTCTTGTGAAATTCACTTTGTTCACTTGTGGACTGCACTCAAGCCTTTGTAACAAGCTCTATCCATTATCATGTTATCCAATACCTCACTAAGCTTATCCTTAGCCTAGTCCTCTCGTATTCTCATGCGGTTCTCTCTCTTAGAACCTCCTCTGAGCACTTCTTTCTCCTCTTGGCTCCTGCAATTTCCACTTCTCTTCTTTGAGAACACTTAAATTGTCCTCCTATTTCCAACTTTTAGTTGGAATTCTTCAAGGTTCTTTGCCACTGATTCCTTTATATTTTCTCTAAGAGCTCACTTATACTCTCACTCATTCATTCAAGAACAAAAATGTTCGATGTCGCATCTCTCTTGGTTGTCATAGTTGTTATCAAATCATTTCCTTGTCTGCTCTAACTTGCAAACACAACCAAAGTTAATTCAAACATATCAAATTAATATCTTCAATATATCTTCATGATCTTGACCCCTTTTGATTCATTCCTCTGAATCAATTCATCTACTTTGTCTTGTCATATTTCACCAAATATGAACTCTTATGTACAATATGTCTACATCAATTGTACTCAAAAGTATGCTTGTTTTTTCTCTCCTTCAAAGCATAGCAGCTCCTTGTTGTTCTTTTGTAATTCTTTGTACATGTCTTTGTATTTAATTCATAATTGAATTCTTGTACATGTCAACATAGACTGCATATTTATTAATATCCAAATAAATTTGTTACCTCATACCTTCTCAAATGTCCAGACATTGTGTTGATGTATTTTCTCTAATTCTGCACCACTTACCTGTAATCATTCAAATGAGAAATTTAATTTTTTTATATGTTGTCCTTCATTCCCAAAGAAACTTCAATTGCTATGTTTACTTTTTCCAATTTCAAAGAGCATTGTACTTGTTTTGTTTCTATTCTCCAACCTCAAAGAGCTTTTAACTAGCTCTGATACCACTTAATAGCGACCTACCAGGTCTTTGTTAAGTTTAATGTTGTTATTAGGTTATTTTCAATTTACTAGAGCATTGATCCAGGTGGATACCGGTGGCCACCCACCTTTTCCAACTATCTCAAAACAGTTTTCTGACAAATTTGGCAATTAACTATTTTTAGCAGTTTTTAACTTCCGGAGCCATTTTGAGGGCCCAAATGAAATTTTTTTGAGATATATGTTCTCAATGATATATAAAGACATGATTGATCACCCAAAATGAATCTCCTCTATGATACCTTTCCAAGGAGCTATCATACGCCTAAAACGGAGATCGTATGCAAAAGTTACGACCCCGGGAAGTTGATGTACTAACTTACCCAAACGGGGCCCACATGACTTTTGGCGCTTCATCTCCTAGGGTTAGGTTTTTGGATTTCTAGGAATTTTGGCATTCCTTTTTATTGTAAAAAGGCCTTCAGAGCCTCATTTTAATCATATTCTTGTGAATGCGAGTAGTCGTCACATCTCTTCTCAGAGATAAGATGCCACCATTCTAGCGAGTCGTTCACTCTGTATTTTTACAGTCTCTGTACATTTCTTTCATTAATAGAAATCATGTGTTACTGTATATCTGTGTTTATGGTTTCATCTCTAATACATTTATGTTATCTTATTTAATATCTACGATATCTCTGTGCATTTCTTTATTATATCTCCGATCTCATTTCATGCCGAAAATAATCTGGATCAGTGGTATCAGAGCAGGTTGTTCTTGGTCATTTTTTTTAGTGCATGTCCCTGAAGAGGTCTGAGTATAGAAAGTTGGGTCTTGAGCTTGTCTCTCTTGAGTAAAATATCTCCTTCACACCCAAGAAACCCTCAATGGCGGAAGAAAAGAAAAACGACGGAGCAAGCGATCCTATCAGTCTGTTGCTTGAGGAAGCTCTCACGTGACAGAGGGACGAAATGATGGAGAATTTTTCCCACATCCTTCAATATCTGCCGATAGAAACAGGTGCATATTCATCAAGCATCCACTTTGGAGGCACCTCACCTTTCAAGGTACAAGTTAATTTTGAAATTCCTGTATTTGAAGGACAAATAGATTCAGAAGCCATAGACAAATGGTTAAATCTGCTAGAAGGTTATTTCTTTGTTCACAAATTTTACGACAAAGAAAAGATCACCTTCACACTCCTTAAATCTCTCCCCCATGTCAAACATTGGTGGGAAACTTATTGGGAGCAGAGTTCCACAAAGGAGTCTGAAATATATGGGGTCGATCCCACTTGGGATTTTTGTGTGGATACGGTAAAGGAACAATATTACCCTATTGGAAACTATGAGGACCAGTACATGAGATGGACCACACTGCGGCAAGAGAGGGGCCAAGTAGTTCCAAAGTTCACCAATACCTTCCATACTTTTCACACCAAACTAGGTATCAAAGACTCTGAACGACATTTGGTTCTGAAATACTGTGTGGCTCTACATAGATACATCCAAACTGAAATGGATTTTCTGGACATCTCATCACTCAGTGTTGCATATCGATATGCTGTTAAAATCGAGCAGAAATTTAAGCACCGGAACAAACGGGATTTTGGTTTTGCAAATCCGCAACAACCAAAGTATGACAAAGACGTCCCTCATAAAAAATCTCTCAAAAACCATTCCAAGCCACATGAAAAGAAGGGTCACGGGAAGACAAAGAAGGATACCAGAAAATGGTGTGATTTCCACAAAAGCCCCTAGAACAACACCGATGAATGTCACTCAAAACAGTCATTGGTGGCCGAGATCAAAGACAAGGAGTTGAACCTTGATTCAGAATCTGATTCTGAAAATACTAGTAAACGACAGATCATTGACGCAAACCCCATTGTTATTGTCGCGACCGCAACAATTCAACAAAAAGAACCAACATATTCCGAAGAGGGGGAGCGTCTTTTTCATTCATAGATGTGGGTGAAGGGGACCCCGCTGCATTTTATTGTTGATAGAGGAAGCCAGAAGAACCTCATCTCATCAGAGGTTGTCAAACAGTTGGGATTGTCGACAACACCACACCCGCAGCCATACAACATTGGGTGGCTTCGCCAAGAACAAGATCTTCGTGTCAGCCAACAATGTCAATTGTCATACGACATCGAACCCTTCAAGGATGAGGTATTATGTGATGTTTCCCCACTGGATTTCTATGATGTTCTCTTGGGCCAACCATATATGTGGAAGCATCATGTTTTTTATGAGTCTCGACCCCGCAATGTCATTGTTTCTCTAGGAGTCCATCTCTATAGAATACCCGAGGTAGTTCCAACTACTATTCCACCTAAAAAGTGTTGCAAGGTAGTATCTCATACTGCAAAATTTATCTTCTTTACAATTTGTTCAAGAGGAGAACAGAAGGATATTACAACCACTACAGCCTCGCCCCAAGCACCTTCTATCAAACAGAAGCAAGTCGGCAAGGTTGCAGCAAATAACAAAGATTCCTTCTGCACATTGTCCTCTCATGTAGCCCGACTTGTTGAACGGCCTCAGTCTCAACAGGTTCATGACAAACTTCCACAAACTGAGCAGCGCGACGTCTCCAACAAGGCAAGAAACTCACCAAGACCATTTATTCCTAAGGAGGGAGGATTGATCCAGGTGGATATTGGCGGCCACCCACCTTTTTCGACTGGCTCAAAACAGTTATCTGGCAAATTTGGCAACTTACTATTTTTAGTAGTTTTTAACTTACGGGACAATTTTGAGGGCCCAAATGAAGGTTTTTATATATTGAGGTTATCAATGATATCTAAAGATATTATTGATCCCCCAAAATTAATCTCCTTGATGATACCTTTCCAACGAGCTATCATACGCCTAAAACGGAGATTGTATGCAAAAGTTATGACCCCGGGAAGTTGATGTACTAACTTACCCAAACGGGGCCCACATGACTTTTGGCGCTTCATCTCCTAGGGTTAGGTTTTTGGATGTCTAGGAATTTTGGCATTCTTGTTTATCGTAAAAAGGCCTTCAGAGCCTCAGTGTAATCATCTTCTTGCGAATGCGAGTACCCGTCACATCTCTTCTCAGAGATAAGCTGCCACCATTCTAGCGAGTCTTTCACTCTATATTTTTACAGTCTCTGTACATTTCTTTCATTAATATAAATCATGTATTACTGTATATTTTTGTTTATGGTTGCATCTCTGATATGTTTATGTTATCTTATTGAATATCTGTGATATCTATGTGCATTTCTTTATTATATCTCTGATCTCATTTCGTGTCGAAAATAATCGGGATCAGTGGTATCAAAGTAGGCCGTTCTTGGTATTTTTTTTTAGTGCATGTCCCCGACGAGGTCTGAGTATAGAAATTTGGGTCTCGATCTTGTCTCTCTTGAGGAAAATTACTCTCGTACACACAATAAACCCTCAATGGCAGAATAAAAGAAAAACGACGAAGCAGACGATCCTATCAGTCTGTTGCTTTAGCAAGATTTCACGCGACAGAGGGATGAAATGATGGAGAATTTTTCCCACGTCGTTCAATGCCTGTCGATAGAAACATACGCATATTCATTAAGAGGCCACTTTGGAGGCACCTCACCTTTCAAGGTACAAGTTAATTTTGATATTCTTGTATTTGAAGGACAGACAGATGCAGAAGCCCTAGACAAATGGTTAAATTTGCTAGAAGGTTATTTCTATGTTCACAAATTTTCCGAAAAAGAAAAGATCACCTTTGCACTCCTTAAAGCTCTCCCCCATGTCAAACATTGGTGGGAAACTTATTGGGAGCAGAGTTCCACAGAGGAGTTTGAAATA
>SNQJ01S0171810.1:3966-20488 GCA_010110895.2 Picea sitchensis
TGTCATATTGCACACATTCCTTCTGTTTAAAATCCTCCAGGAATTCGGCATTGTAAACAAAGTCTGACACGGTTAGAAACTTGTACACAGTCTGCAATTCTTCGGGTCTGAAAGTCCCAACGGTGACCCTCTGCTCATTGACGATGGTTCTGGTTGGTATATCTACATGGTCTAATGCCCACCGGATCATATCGTAGTAAGGGAGTAGACGTGGCCTAGCCGCTACTTTATGCATTTGAGCCTGGACTACTATCTTATACTTGGTGACCAGGTCATCTTTTTCATTTCCACTGGAATCATCCAAAACATCTACCAATTCAGACTGTAGAACCTCAGAAATATATGACCAAGTCCTGACGAAGTCGACACTTCGAGATGAAGTATCAGAAACGTTATCTGAACCTTGTCCTGAAACCTCAACATTAGCTTTAGATTCTTTTCGCGGGGCCATGGCGGAGGATTCTACTTTAGCTCTCCTGTGATAAAAATATGTATACATATAGAAATTAGTTCACTCACAAAAAGTTGTCTCTGCGTAGAATAGAAATGAAATTTGAGATAACAAATAAAAGATCCATGTCTTCGACCTTTTAAAACTAGGTTGTCCTTAGGAACAAAACGGTCAAATTGTTCTTAAGTTTAGCAATAAAAACCAAATCCTTACTTGTCAATTCACCTCATTTCTAATTACAGTCATAAATTCTGACAGTTCATAATGCGAGTTGGCGGAAAGAAAGTTTAAAATCGCCTCGGAGACTGTGCATATTAATTTTCGTATTAAAACAATGAAAATGTTGGCTTAGCTTAATTAATCAGACCTTTTTAAAATGTTAATTGATCTTTCGACACTTGCCTCATTGGGAGTTTTCACTTTAACCCTTTACACCTCCAAAACCCGAGATTGCGACAATTAGCTTTGATTAATACAAAACGTAACCAAGATTAAGTGTTTAATTAATTACGTTTTTATTCATATCGCGACTTCGCGACTCAGAGCTTTGAAGGTATAGCTTCTGGGAGGCTCGTATGCCGAGTTGCGAAATCGTGAGATCACGATGATATGATTTAATTAAATTGGAGGATAAAATCGGATTAAGTGTTTAATTAATTACGTTTCTATTTTTATCGTGACTTCGCGACTCGACGCTTTGAAGGTATAACTCTTGAGGGAAAATACACCGAGTTGCGAATTCCCGAAGGAGCTTAACTAAAACTTTTACCTTTAACATTAACCCGGGTTATTAAAACAAGAATCTCGCGGTTTCGGCTATCGGGGTTAAGACGACAAGACCTTTGGAGCTAGCAAACGCCGAGACACGAAATCCCGATGATGTTTAACTGCGATTTAGAGTATTTTTACTCTCGGTAAGGATCTGGGTAAACTTTTAAAACTAGTTCTCCATTTCGCCTCTCAGGACTTGTAAACTATGTGATCTATAACTTCCGACATGAGACATCCTGAGGTTCAAAAGTAGAGACTCGTTTAAAGGATTAAAACATAAATCTTACCTTAAGAGTATGAAAACCGTCGTTGTTCGCGTGATGAGACTTCTGAGATTTTGGGAAAAATAACGGAAAATATGAAAACTGGCTTTCGATATCAATCATTAAGATATGAAACTTTAAACAGGGCAAAAAACAAAGGCGGCTCCAACAGGACCCTTGTTTTTCTTGTTGATTTGATGATGATGTTTCTTCTTGGGATGCTTGGATTTATCTTTGTTTCGAGCCATTAAGGCTTTGTTATATGTACCTATAGTGTTGATTACTCCAAGTTGAAAAACCTCATCTTTCTCTTTAATCATAGAATCACAAAAAGACTCAAGAGTGGAAGTTTGGTAAGCACTCTCTAAAGCTTATCTAGTGGCATAAAATCTAGATACAAAGACAAAATATGAATTATAAAGATGAGAAATAATAACATATATGTATCGGTCATCCTTCACATCTATTTGATAGTCTTTACATAAATATCTAAGTGTTTTGAACTTAGATAAATAATATTCAATGAAAGGAAATCATTGGGATTTAAATTCATTAACCATTTTTTAATTTGGTGGGATTAAATCACATTGTGTTTACCAAACAAAACTTCAATATTTTGCCAAGCTTTATTCTGAGCCATCAATTCCTTGCCAATTAGGGAAATTTTGAGGTACAAAATGGGTTTCAAAACAAAACATGTACAATCAAAATAAACTCTATAAGAATCAATCACATTTTAGAGGATGACATCATCCCCAAGGGATGAGTTGGCATTTCTTGAGTTAAAAATGCTTACTTGTCACATTATAAATGGTGGATGACAATCCATAGTTAACCTTGGTAGTATTGCAAGTAAAGTATTCATAATGAGAAAAATACTTATAAATTACTTTTAAATATAATATAGATGCACTAATAAAGTAAAGTTCTTTTGAATATATAAAAATTAAATAATAATTTAAAATTCATAAACATAATAATTAAGTTATACATATTATTCACATTTTTTTTAAATTACATAAAACTACACACACACACACACACACACACACACACACACACACACACACACACACACACCAGATTGTTGTGCCATGACTTCTTGTTATCCTACAACAACTTTTTTATGATATTGACCAGAGCTTTGTTGGAAGACTTTGCTAATCCATTTCCCTAAGGGTAATAGGCGGTAGAGTGTCCTAAAGTAATCTTATATTTGATGCAAAACTCCACCATCTTCTTTGATTTTAATGTTGCTACATTGTCAGTGATGATCTTCCCGGGACATCCAAATCTTGAAAGAATGTTAGTTTCTAAAAGTTTAGTGATCACTGCATCAGTGGCTTTCCATGTAGGTACAACTTCAATCCACTTGGTAAAATAATCAGTGGTTGTAAGGATCCATTTTTTTTTTCATGATGATGGTGGATGGATTTCTCCAATGAAATCCAAACCCCATTGTTGAAAATGAGTTTCAACTAATATTGGTTTCAAGGGTAAAGGAAACAGTTTCCATTTTCCTTCAAAGATTTGACAGTTATGGCATGAGGTCACTTTTCTAAGGACATCTTCAAATAAGGTTGGACAGTAAAAACCGTCTCTTAGAATTTTGTTGGCAGTGATCTTCCAATTTAAGTGTCCACCACAATCTCCTTCATGAAATTCCTACAAAGCTTTATCTGCCTCATCTTTCAATAAACATTATAGTAAAGTCCCTCCAACATCCTTCCAATATAAATTTCCATTCAAAATACAATATTTCATAGCCTTGAGTTTAAGAAATATAGATTTAGTCTTGGTTAAACCAGGAGGAGCTTATAAATGATGTAAAATAAAAATCAGGTTTGCATACCAGGGAGAGGTTGGAAAAGACTCTGTAGCTTGTGGAGTTGCCTGCTCTTCTTGTTCATCCATTGCAGCTAGAAAATTTATATCCAAATCATGAAAATTGGACTCAACCATTAATTTAGCTAATCCCTGACCCTTAATGATCTTGGTAGGTTTTATTTCATTATCATATTCAAGGATAACAATAATGCATTTACCCATTTTTCCCTCAGGACTATCTTGGGTCAGAATATCTTTCACCACAGAGTTTGGGACATAGAAATTATATGTGAGTGAAGAATGTATACTCTAAAATCTTTGATTGCTTTTACCAAAGCAAAAGATTTCTTTTCCATGATTTTGTATTTCAGTGCAACATCTCTCAAGGATTTGCTAACGAAAGCAATAGGTTGTTCATGACCTTCATTATTCTTCTGCAAGAAAACTACTGCAATTGTATGTTCAGAGGAAAATGAGAAAAGGAGGAAATCTTTCGTGAAATCAGGGATGATAAGCATAGGGGCTTGTGTTAAGGATAGCATCACTTGATCAAATGAATGTTTTTCTTCTATGGTCCATTTTATTTTTGTGTCTTTTCTCAACATATTTGTTATATTTCTTAGAAGTTCTGCCAAGTTAGGGATAAATTTTCTTAGAAAGTTTATTTTTCCAATGAAAGATTGTAATTATTTTATGTTTCTGGGATGATCTATTTTTTGAATGGATTCAATTCTTCTAGGATCAATTTTAATTCCATCCTTTGATATGATATGTCCTAGTAGTTTGCCTTCTTCTAGACCAAACAATGTTTTCTTTGGATTGAGGGAAATTCCAAATTTCCTGCATTTTTCAAAAACTCTTCTTAGGTGGAGCAAGTGTTCCTCCTCTATTTTTGAAAAAACAATGATATCATCCAGGTATATAACAATGAATCTTCCAAGTTCATCCACAAAAGAAATATCTATTTCTCTTTGAAATGTAGCTCCAACATTCATTAAACCAAAAGGCATTTTCACATACATGAAAGTTCCCCAAGGTGTAGTAAATGTTGTTTTTTTATTGATCGTCAGGGTGGACTAAAACTTGATTGTAACCAAAAAAACCATCTAACAGAGAAATTCTACTAGACCCAACTACCTTCTGCAAAATATGATCCATTTTGGGCAACGGGTAGTTATCTTTGAGAGAGACTTTATTGAGGTTTCTGAAATCAATGCACACTCTGATTTCTCTAGTCTTCTTTATAGTTGGAGCTAAATTTGACACCCACTTAGAACATCTTAATGGGACAATGATCTTAGCATTGCACATCTTTTTTATTTTTTTTTCTATCATAGGCATCAAATTTGGATTAATCCTCCTAAGTTTTTGTTTAAAATGTTTTTGGTCTTCTTTTATAGGAATTTTATGCTGTATAATGCTAGTGTCATAAGAGTTTAGATCTTCGTAACTCCATGCAAAAACATCTATGAATTCTATAAATAGTTCTATGCATTTCTATTTTTGAGTAGGAGGAAAAGATTTAGACAATTTAATCATTTTTTGTTCTTATTCAGTTCCTATGTTGTAGTCTTCAACTTCCTTTCTAGTAGGTTCAATTTTAGGCTTTTTGGCTACATCATCAAAATCAAACAATTATTCTAAAGGGACTAATCCTCTAGGCAAAACATTATCCTTCAATTGAAGAATTTCCAAATATTCTACTTTCTGATCTATTTCTTTTGAATACATCTTATCTACATTTTCTTCTTCATCATCAAAATCTGCATCTATGTTGGCACATTCAAATTCATTCTTTGATTGAATTTTTTTTCCAATTTGTTCATCATTTCCAAAAAATTGCCAATATCTGATGTTATCTGGGACAATTGGTATGCACTTTACTTCAAATGTGTATTGGTGATAAGGATGGAAAGGTATTTTGTAGGTAGTTGCTGAGGTAGCCAGACCATCAACAATAATGTTCTGGTTTCTAGGAATGGTTGATAAGTCATATTCAATTAAGCATTCTAGAAAATGTAAGACAACATTCATGTAAGATCTCAATCTTGGGTGTTTAGTAGAATAATCACCTTTGATATGTTTTATTATCAGTTCAAAATCACCCCGAATTGAAATTCTCTTAGCACAAAGCTTATTTAAAAGTTGTATACCTAGAATTAAGGCTTCATATTCAACTATATTGTTGGTAAAATCAAAATTTAACTTGTAGGAATGACCTTATGAATGATTTATTTTTGAATTTGAAATCCACACACCAGCTTCTGATCCTTCTTTACTAACAACCCTATGAAATGCTAAGCTCCACAGAGGTTCATTTTGTGTATCAGATTCCACTATCACTATTTTTTCTTCTTTAAGAAATATTTTTTCTTCTTCATTGTTATAAACATCATTCTCCAGATTGAAAATTTGTCTCTCCATGTCTCCATCATTGTACAAAATAAAATAATCAAGGTCTGAATGAACATAATATAAGGGATAATTGTGTGGTTTATCCTGACTACTAACCATATATTTCATTAGTGTCTCCCTGTATAATCTCCTCTATTGACCAAACAATGGAATGGTAGTATAAGACATCCAATTGAAGCGTTCCTTGTAACTTATCCCCATGAGTGAGACAATAACATGTCATATTTAGGAGGTATATCAAAAACAACTATGTCCATTACCATACTCTTGGATGGCATTTGTGCTAAAGTAACACACAAATATTTGACAAAACCTATGCATTTTACTTTACTTGAATAAAAAGAATATAAATCTTTGTATGGTCTAGTGATATCAAGTCCTAATTTTTCCATAACACCCTTAGGCATAAGGTTGTGGGAAGCACCAGAGTCCAACATGGAATTGTGCAAAGTTTTTTCATGAATGTTTAAACTGATGTAAAATGGGGGTACAACTCCACTTTTAGATTTTCCATCAACTTCAGGCCCAAATAATAATTTTGGTTGATCATCAACAATATTTACTGTATCTGTACCTACCTCTATGTTCATAGCTTTTATCACTTGTGATCTGTAAGCAGTCTTATTCATTAACTATGTTAGAGGAATGGGTATCTTGAGTTTTTCCAATTCACTTTCAAAGTTGAATGAGGTTTGAGTTTTATTTTGGTTAGAAAAAATATGATTTCTCAACACCATTCTTTTGTGAAGTATCTTTGGGCTAGCTAGTAGAGGGAACACTAGTTTGAGTTATTTTTGAGACAAAATTAGATGTTCTTTTGGTTGGGACTTCTGATTTTTTCTTAGGGGGAATATCAAGAATTTTCTTGGCAGGTGTATCAGTTGTCTTTTTAATATCATAATATTTCTTAGTGGGATTATCATTTGACTTATTACTTCTTAGGTTATACTGTCTATGAACTTCCACAATTGCATTTTCAAAAGGTTGTTGATCTGATTCTTCCTCATCAATTTAAGTTTGTGAAAGAAGGAAAATATCATGTTCTTCTTGGGTAAGAAAAATAGAATCATTATCATTTATTCCCATTAAATTAATGTGAACATCATCAAGGCCCTCAATTGTTTCTTCCTCTTCATCAACATAATTTTCTTGAAAAGGAGGCCTAATATGTTGATCTGGTCCTCTTTGTTCTCTTTGTCTAATTTGGGGTTGATTTCTCCTAAAATTAGGATTTTTTATTTGGGGACCAGGTTGATTTTCTCTTGGAGGAGTCCTATCAATGATGTCTAATATTTCCACCATCCTTTCCATGGTTCTGAATAAGGAGTCTATTTTAGCATCAACATAAGAGGTAGATGGTTCTTCTTTGATAGTTACTCTCCTCTCTATTCTTTGTCTAACTCTCTTAGCTAACATATTTGCCTCTACACTCACAACATCTCTTTGCATCTCTTCCAAAGTTGTAGGGTTTCTTTCTCTTAATTGATAAGACATTTCAACATCAAAACCATTAGGGAATTTGATCAAATATAAACCTTGAGGAGGTTTAATGTTTGTTGGAATTGCATTATAAATATTGTTAAATCTAGTGCAATAATCTTGTACACTTTCCCCTGGGTTTCTTTTAATGATTTCATATTCATATAAGATTTGAAGTGGATTTTTCTTAACTTCCCATTTATTGAGGAATTATTGGTGAAAAGAACTAATGTCATTCAAACTAGCAGCTGGTAAGGCTTTGAACCATTTCCTGACTTCTCCATTTAAGCTTTGGGAAAACAAACTCATTTTGAAATCTTCCTCATCTACTTCTTGTAGGTTGAATAAGTCATTCATCTTATCAAAATGTTGTTGTGAAGTCATATTTCCAGTGCCATCAAACTGAGGAATCCTAGTTTGATAGTCTTGAGGCATATTATGTAAAGGAGCAGCCAAAACGAGGGGACCATATCTTTCTTCCATGATTGGCGTAGGAGGATGGACAAAAGATGAACTTGTGGAAGGTGTGGATGCAGGAAATCCTGTGATAGGATGGATCACAACCTGTGAAGTTATTGGAGAAGTGGTGGAAGATATGGAAGAAGCAGGGCTGGTAGATATAGGATGAGATAATTGAGGATTGATAGATGATGCAGAGATGGTCAGGTAATAAATCTAAACATACTATTGAATGTAGGATTTATGCAAATATTGATCAAAGTATGATGCTAGATATTGTAACTTCTCAAAATTTTGAAGGATTGGTTGATCAAGATCTGATTTAGGAGAGTGTCTTTCAGGTGTATTAGGTTGGAGGATAACTTTATATAATACCGTTTCATCCACAAAACTATCCGATTTGGTTCTGAATAAGCTATGCTCAAATGGTATATCAAACTGTATATACTAGATTATGACAAAATTCTCTCGGAGAGAGGTTTCCCTAGGAGGAGGATGACTACTCCCTTGACTTTCTGCTAAACTTCTTTTTCTGATCAATTTTTTAGGGTTATCTACAAATTTTGTAGGTTCTGGATCAGAATTAGATCTGGCATGGATTATTTTTGGAGACAAAAATTAATATTAAAAAATCTACTTAATTATTTACAAAGTTTTACAACCTCTTAACATTTATCTCTTAAGATTTAGATCTTTGATTGTGCAGAAATAAAATTTTCTTACTAGGGAAGATAATTTATAAAGTTGTAAAATTTGTTCTTTCTCTAGTATGCTCGCCACTATGTTAGCACTTTTTAATTTCCAGAGGTTGTAGAAGAAAAGACAGAGGTAACTACCAAACCACTTTGGAAGCTGGGATCTAACCTTGCCAGCTTCAGAGAGGGATCTCTCTATAGGATTAAGATTTGCTTGAGTTTAAAATGTTAGACTAGTTATAAAAGTTCAGGATTTGTTTGTTTGTTTGAAATGTTTGGCTGATTAAATGCTTAAATTTCCATTGGGCTATAGGTCTATCTTTAAGGATAGGGATCTGATTCATATTTTTATAAGGTTTTCTCCACAGGGCAGGGTAGTAAAACTATTTGAATCTGATTAAATTAGATGAAGTGGATGAGAAGAAAAGAGGGGAAAATCCACAAAGTAGAAGAGCAGTTAAGAATTCTTTTACTTAATTTCAGATGAAAAACATGAAAAATATTAAAAAACCAGAGATAGAGTATATTGAGATAAATTATGTTATTTAACTTTCTTTGAATTATTAGAATTGAAAACACATGCAATAATTACAAAGAATGAAAAACATTAAACATAGAGAGGAAACACATCACCAATAGTCTGACACGAGAATCCTGTGAATAAGACCTTTTATTATCGGTCGATCCTTTTGAAAAAATTTACACAGTAGCTTTTGAATGCAAAAATCAACTCTCAATACTTCGAAAAGAGAAGTATTTATACAACTATTTACATCAAATCCTGTCATAAATGATCAGGATATTTTGGAGGGATATTTAAACTAACTAAATCTCAAATTACAAAAATGTAGGAATCTTGTAGATTTGCT
This sequence comes from Picea sitchensis, assembly GCA_010110895.2. NCBI lineage: Eukaryota > Viridiplantae > Streptophyta > Pinopsida > Pinales > Pinaceae > Picea > Picea sitchensis. The sequence goes on from SNQJ01S0171810.1 coordinate 13,196, forward strand.
TAGATCTCTAGTGTTGATTTGGTGGAAGCTGTTGATGACATGTCTCTCTGACTTTGGTTAGTTGTTGCTCCTTGCTGACTGAAAAATCAAACCTATCTTTACTCAAGTAATGTCCATAGCTCTTCCCACCTCTTTTTACTTGGGATTGATATCTTGAGTAATTTTCTGTATATTTCATCCATCTTTGTGTACTTGAAAAAAATAGGCTTTGTGATGAAGAAATGTTTGATTTCATGTTGAATGCTCAAGTCAAACTATAGTGTCTCTAGGAAAGATTTACCATTGATTCTTCCATGTATTCCTGCAAACTTTGAGTTGTCTTTTGCCACTGTGTTCAATTTTTGTTTGTAATCAGGCAGAGTGATCAATTTGTCATTCAATACTAATAGTCTAGGAAACCCTTTCTTGTGTAGCATCTCAAACTTGTTGAAAAACCTCTGTACACCTATGTCCATCACCTGATATTTTTCTTCCGATTGCAACATTAGGCCTTTCTTGGTCAGAACCTTCTTGATCTCCAAGATGGTTTCAGTTCCGTCCTCAATCTCCAACTCTTCTAACTCATGCTTTTTTTGGAGTTTAGAAATCTGATGAGCTCTGTGGCCTCTATTGGTATTTCTCCCAATTCTTCCTTGATGATTTTGATTGCTCCCCTGAATTTCTACACTAATTCATGCTTCTAAAAAATGATTTGTATGGAGGGCCAAATATCTGTCATGGATTTGTTGATATCTATCCATATGTTTTCCTTATCTTGGGCTAAGGTATTTTTTATGGCAATATCTTTCCCTAATTGTTGCAGTTGTTGACTAAGCCTTTGAGACTTATGCATTTCTTCTTGATGACTAGCCTAGAACATTGATTTCAGTTCCTGTAATGTCTTTACCTCTTCCTGTAATTTTCTGATTTATTCCCCTTGTATTGACATATACTCCATAGATTTTACAAGTTTATCATAGGAAAATTGTTGGCCCTTGACCAATTTTTGAACAACCTTGGTCATGATTGACCTATTTTGGGACTTCGACAGGCTTTCGAAGGTGGAGCGTAAGTTGAAGCGGAGATCACGGGATCTCGACCCCTTTTTAGTGATTTTTGGGTTTTGGTCTATGTAACAGGTATGGGAATGTCGGCCCATGGGTTTACCCATGTTTAGGCCCTTTTTGTAATGTATAAATAGAAATCTAAGTGATGTAGGAAGGGGGCGATGAGCTAAGTGCTAAGTGCAAGTGTGGATTGTAGATGCTTCGTGCATATTGTGTGAGACTTGTAGAGCTAAGTGCAAGGGATTGTAAGAGATTGTGAAAAGTCTTTGTGCTGTAACTCAGGGAAGGAGGATCTAGCGAAGTGTGAACATATCTCCTATCCTCTATGGAGTAAGATCTCATGTATCTATGCATTTATAATATTGAGAGAAGGCAATAAAAGAGAAGAAGAATTGGTGGACGTAGCCCTAGGATGGGGGTGAACCATGTATATCCTGTGTTATGGTTGCTTTGTGATTTATGGTTGTTCTTTTGTCTATGTGATTAAATGCTTAGTGCACTGATATATGCTTAGAAGATTCTAATATGATAGCTTAGTGCTGAATAATGTGAATGAATGCTAGATCTAATCTATGTCGATATGCTTAGTGCTTGAATATATTGGATCTGTGTGAATAATGCACTGCTCTGTTATTAGGGTTTATCTGCNTATGCTTAGAAGATTCTAATATGATAGCTTAGTGCTGAATAATGTGAATGAATGCTAGATCTAATCTATGTCGATATGCTTAGTGCTTGAATATATTGGATCTGTGTGAATAATGCACTGCTCTGTTATTAGGGTTTATCTGCGCTGTAACTAGGGTTGGATATTAATAAACTATAATTGCTAAGTGCTTTGTAAAGGTGTTGTAATCACAGATCGGTGTCCCAGCTAAGGTTGCAGACACTGGAGTCCTGCAACCACCCCAGCCTCTACCTCGAGTGAGACTTCATCTGCTTCGCAGGTGTTGCTGAAAGGGATGATAGTTAGGGTTTTGTTGGTGTGCTCTTGAGTGTTGAACCCTGGGTCTACCCCTGTTCCAACAAATGGTTCCATTGCCGGAACCTAAAACTATGATTGTTGGGAACTGAAGTAAATAAAAAGAGAAGCTCTATGCGTAGATATGCTGCTGAAGTGCGTAATATCCGACCTGAAGTTGTGATTGATAGGAACCGAAGAAAAGAAAGCTTTGTGCGTAGATATGTTTCCTAGTGCACAATATTCTACTTGACTTGTGAATCTCTATGCTAAGAAGAAAAGTCAGATCTGAAGAAAAGAGGTAAGATCTTAAATCTTTGTGCTTTGTTAAAGGTAAGAACAATGAAAAGTTTTAAGGTTTGAAAGATTTGTGCTCTGAGAAAGGTAAGATAAGTGGGAATTTTTGTTTCAAAAGAATGGATCTAGGTATGTTTGATAAGTTTTGTCCTAGCTTGAAAAATAGGGAACAAATAGATGAAATAAGGTTTGATATGAGTAGATATTATAGAAATAATTAGAGATATGTTATTCCTATGCATAGAAAGAATGTTTGGACTAACAAATGGATGCAGGACCCCAGAAATAATTTTTTATAGGTTAACTACTATGATCCTAGTGCATAGTACAGGAAAGGATGGGGATCATTTAAAAGAAAGAGAGGATTAATTCTTTGTTAAAGTTGCAGAAGACCAGGACATCTTGCTAAGGAATGACATGATAAAAGACCTAGTTGTCTTTGTTGTAAATCTATAGACCATGAAGTTTTGGATTGCCCTAGAATGATTTCTAAGGTTGAAATAATCAATATGAGACAATAAAACCCTGAGAAAAATCAAGAAACTGAGACCATGGAAGAACCCCAGAAAGAATCAAAGAATGTATTGCTACAAATGAAGGAAACCCTGAATGATCATAGAAATATCAACTTATCAGAGATATTAAAAAAAAGAAGTGCATAGAAACAATAATAGGAGACTTTGACATTGAATGTGTTCTGGATGAAGAAACACATGTGAATATCATGACAGAAAGGAATTGGGAAATTTTAGGAAAGCCTACTATGTTCCCTTCATTAGGAGGAATAAGATTATTCAGAGGAAAGATGATAACCCTATGTGGAAGACTCACCCAGATATCTATGAGAGCTCATGGAACTTCGATAGAGGAATATTTTGAGGTTGTTAAATTTATTGAGATAAGTGCCCCGTTTGCTATGTTACTAGGAAAAACTTGGATTTTGAGGGATCAGACCAGAAGAAAACAAGAAGAAGTCTTGGAACAAAAGAAGCGAGAATTAAAAGATTTCATGACTAGGCGGATAACACACTTGATTGAAGAACAGGAGAAAAGATCGAAGCTGTTCAGAACTAGAAACTTGGATGTTGAAGTGGAAAGAACACAAGAAAACTCACATAATAGTGAAGCACCTACCTTAGACAGAGAAAAAGTATTATCCTTGAAAAACCATCAAAAACATGGAGTTACTATGCTAAAAGGATATAAGAATCAGAATGGAAAGAGGAATACCAAGATAAAGATTACAAGGAAGAAGGCTAGAAATCTTAGTAAGAAGAGAACAAAGATAGAAAAGTTGTAGAAGGTTCCAGAAGGAACTTCACAGAAGGAAAGTTTGCAAAACTGGAATTTCGTCGCGATATCAGAACTACACAACATGGCACTTCGCCATGATGAAGAGATATAGTCGTTGAAAGAATTATAGTTATTAGCTCGATGAGACGAATGGTTAGCACAACAGTTATGGATAGAAATATCGCCATCAGACCATTGGGATTGTGCCGCAATGGGTGGAACCACATTGATGAAGGCCTCTTGTCCATTGGAGAAGATCTGTTACCCATTGTCAACAAAGCAGTTATCCAAGAGTTCGTCGAGCAAGAGGTGGTGGCGCAACAACAAGTCAAAGTAGCTTGAGCCAAGCTCGAGGCTTTTGAAGCAGAGCTACCCATATCAGAGTGACTTGAGATGAGTCACAGGTGATTTTTGGGGGACTTTATTCCCTTGACTGAATTTTGAGAAACCTTGGTCATGATTGACCTATTTTGGGACTTCGACAAGCTGTCGAAGGCAAAGCGCAAGTCGAAGTGGAGATCACGAGATATCGGCCACTTTTTATGGATTTTTGGGTTTTGGGCTATGTAACGGGTATGGGAATGTTGGCCCATGGGTTTACCCATGTTTAGGCTCTTTTTTTAATGTATAAATAGAAATCTAGGTGATGTAGGAAGGGGCCGATGAGCTAAGTGCTAAGTGCAAGTGTGGATTGTAGATGATTCGTGCATATTGTGTGAGACTTGTAGAGCTAAGTGAAAGGGATTGTAAGAGACCATGAAAAGGCTTTGTGTTGTAACTCAAGGTTCAAGGAGGATCTAGAGAAGTGCGCATAGATCTCCTGTCCTCTGTGGAGTAAGATCTCATGGATCTATGCATGTAGAAGATTGAGAGAAGAAAATAAAAGAGAAGAAGAGTTGGTGGACGTAGCCTCAGGTTGGGGGTGAACCACGTATATCATGTGTTATGGTTACTTTGTGCTTTATGGTTGTTCTTTTGTCTATGTGATTAAATTCTCAGTGCACTGATGTATGCTTAGAATATTCTATTATGATAGCTTAGTGATGAATAATGTGTCTGAATGCTAGATCTAATCTATGTCGATATGATTAGTTCTTGAATATATCGGATCTATGTGAATACTACACCGCTATGTTATTAGGGTTTATCTACGCTGTAACTAGGGCTAGATATTAATGAACTATAATTGCTAAGTGCTTTGTAAAGGTGTTGTAATCACAGATCGGTGTCCCAAATAAGGTTGCAGACACTGGAGTCCTGCAACCACCCATGCCTCTACCTTGGGTGAGACTTCATCTGCTTCGTAGGTGTTGCCGAAAGGACCGGTAGTTAGGGTTTTGTTGGTGCGCTCTTGAGCATTGAACCCTGTGTGTACCCCTGTGCCAACACATCTAAAACTTATACTGGGATTGCTGGTGGAATTGATGGTGGGATTGTTGTTGAGGTAGACACTTTTGTTGTTCTGATATCTGCCAGAGTAACTGCATCTAGTGGAATCATGGCCAACTGCACATTTTTCTCTTTTTCTTTTATCAGCTTGTCCATTTCTACTTCCATTTCCCTTATTTGTGCATTTTGCTCCATGATTATTTTTAGCATCTCTTATTTGTGCATTTTGCTCCATGATTATTTTTAGCATCTCTTATTTGTGGCTTTCATTCTCAGCCACTTCTTTGGTTTGTGAATCCTTTGTTGCTAGAAGTTTCAACTACTTTCTGAGTGATTCTATATCAACATTCTTTTTCTTTATCAACTCCTATGTTTCTTTGGCATTTGTTGGATCATACCCAATCTTAAGAACCAACTCTTCCAATGATTTATTTTGTTATATTTGGCCAAAGAAGGGATCTTCTCAAGCTTTAATTGGCATTGGATATTATTCGGGGATACCTACAATTTAGAAGCAATCATTGAGGTATTGATCAGAGTTCAAAATATCATTTCTCCTGTCTGTCTATTCATATCCATTTGGTCCACAGGATGGACATATTTTATTTCAAACTTAAAATCATTCTTCTTGTAATATGTTGTTGTCTTTGGATGGGGAACTTGTTCTTGTAAGAATGTCATTTGCATTCTTCCTCTTTCTATGTAAAAAGATGACAACAATATGTGTTGAGCAGTAGAGGTCTGCTTCCAGAATTGAGTGTAGGTGTTTTTGTTGAGAAGCTCATTCCTTTTCTTGATTTGCTTGTATTTGTCAAAAATGTTTAACTCATTTTGTTCATGAGTTGACTCAACTGTCATAGTTGTGTCTGAATTTATTTAAGATATTGGTGATGATGGAAAACCTGTAAAAAAACTATCTGAATGGGTTGAAGAGTATGGTCCCTCCAGAACTATGGTGGACTACATTTCTCCCTCCTTTAGCAACTTTGTTGTGTGATTGGTTTTATCCATCTTTCTGTATACCTCAAAATATTCAGTTGATACCTCTGTGACTAAAGTAGAAACTTCCTTCCTTGATATTTTCTCTGTTTGATTTTGAGGTGTACTAGTTTGTGATGTGGTTACAGAGATAGGATGCTCCTCTGGTTCTTGCAATGTGTTTTCCTTCCATTCTTCCTGGTTCATGTATCTTTCCACCTCTGCCCTTTGTGTGTGTACATAAGGAGTGCTCTTTTGTTTGGTCATGAGTTCCAAAATGGTACCAAATGGGTCATATTCACAAGTAAAACTCAGAGGAAACCTCATTTGTTTCAAAAGGATATCTGCTTCTTCTCCTGTTGATATGATGTTGCAAATGAATGGTCCAATATAAGTTTAGATTATGAGTTGGGATTTCTTTTTTGCTGCAACAAAATGAATCTCTTATGAATTTACCATTTGTCTTATATACTCCAGTGAAAAAATCCTCACTGGGAGGTATTTGGGCAATTTGCAAGGAGGAAGATCACACCCATATACCCTTATCTTTGTATAGTTTTGGTATAAATACCAGTCACCTATCTTGGCCTAATCAGATAGGTGTAAGACCTTCTAAATTTATTCACTGACCCTTGGTTCTGTGTTGTTGTTCAACAAGAAAACAAATGGATGAATGAATTGATCTATGAAATCTTTAAAGCTGTACTCTGTTGTGTTTTTCCTCAGCAATGAGGTCCATGATGTAACTGACTGTGGGATTCCTTCCTTATTTAACTTTAGAAGTGCACAAGGAAACCTATCTTATTGATAAAAAAGAACCAGGTAAACCATAATTGAAGAGTATCTGAACATTCCTTTGGTTGGAAACTTGAAGACTTTCATCACTCTAGTCGAGGAAGATCTCTTTCATCCAGGAGTGCAATTCAAAGAAGTCAAATTCAGACCTCGACTTTGTAACTTTGTGATCCCTTTCTGGCAGAAGGATGTGGTCTAGGTCAATAGGAGGGGGAATCATTGGGTTCTCAGATGTGTTAGAATGATTGACCTTGGGGGCCATCATTGAAAGAATTTACAGTAAAAATATGGCGAAGTTGTGTTACCGGGAGAAAATATTCATTTTTTGACAGTAAGATATGGTGGAAGTCAGTTTGACATCTTAGCTCGACACAGTCTCCACAGTGTCTTTCTCGGAAAATGGTGTAACTGGATGAAAACGAGGTTTTAATGTGTACAATGGATACCCGTTATGGAGCGGGGCTGTTACGGTACAATTAATTGTCATGGGGAAATATTTAATTGGCTAACGGGTAAGTTGAGTGGGACAAGTGG
>SNQJ01S0171811.1:5365-20488 GCA_010110895.2 Picea sitchensis
GAAGACGTCCCTATGTTCTACGTCGGTCTGAAATTCCATGGCATGACCCTGCATAACGCCATGTTGGATTTTGGCGCGTCGCACAACCTCATGCCAAAGGTGATCATGGATGAACTGGTTTTGGATATCACTAGACCATACAAAGACCTTTTCTCTTTTGATTCGACAAAAGTCAAGTGTTTGGGCCTTATCAAAGACCTGGTTGTGTCATTGGCTCAAATCCATGCTAAGAACATGGTCATGGACATAGTCATTATGGACATACCCCCAAAATTCGGCATGTTGCTATTAAGATCGTGGGATGAGAAGTTGAAGGGCACTTTGCAGATGGTTATGTCATATGCCACCATCCATGTTTTTGTCCATTCAAAAAGGTTGTACAGAGAAGTGCTGCTGAAATACATGGTGAGCAGCACGACACAGCCAAACAATCATCCTATATATGCCATTGACATTGAGGTGGGTTCTTCTATATTCTACAATGACCTGAATTTCGAAGAGGAAGAACCGACAGACATCATAACAGCTCACGAGAAAACCGTGTGGGAAACAATAGAGTGTGTCGACCTGGAAGACCGCGTGGAAAATGGGGTGTGGAACATGATTTTTGACGGCGCAAGCAGTAGAGAAGGAGTTGGGGCCAGTGAATGGGTAGGCCCCCCTGAAGAAAACACAATGTTATGCTCATACAAGCTCAAGTTTGAATGCACTAACAGCATGGCTGAGTATGAAGCACTAATCTTAGGCTTACAATTTTTGAAAGAATTAGGCGCACAGAAGATAGTAGTGTGCGGAGATTCTGAATTGATCATAAATTAGGTAAAGGGTGTATATCAGACCAAACACCCCAGGCTAAGAGCGTATAGAAATTTGGCTTTGGACCTCCTCGAAGGATTTTTAGAGTATGACTTGTCTACTATCCCCAGAGAGAAAAATAATATTGTCGATGCATTAGCCACCTTAGCTTCATTTTTTAAGATCCCCATCTTCTCAAACAAAAGATATGAAATCGAGGTCAAGCACAGACCGGCAGTGCCTGATAATATCAAACATTGGAAATTGTTTGATGACAACAAACAGGTGGAAAGCTTCCTCCTTATGAGCGACGAGTTTGCTAATATAAACATTGATGAGGAATGTTGTGGCGACGAAGATGAGAGTGTGGATGCGCGCAGTAATGACAACCCTTTCCAAAACCAAATCGTGGGAAGGGACATAATACAACTGAAAAATAATATTATTCCAAAGGGGTTGGTGCCGCTGGAAAAGTTGTTTGACGAAAAATGATGTGGCTAAGAACCCCAAGATCATTGCAAGCAAAGAAGACATGGAAGACTGCAACATCGAGACTAATAAGAACCCGAAGATGGTAAAATTATCAAAGACACTCAGTCCAGAGGTCAAGTAGGACTACGTAAATCTCATGAAATATTTCCCAGACGTCTTCACATGGAGCTATGATGACCTAAAAGTATATGACACGAAATAAATCCAACATGTTATCCCTCTCAAGTAAGATCATAAACCTTTCAAACAGAAGCTGAGATGGATAAACCCTTTGTTGTTGCCGCTGATCGAGAAGGAGGTAAAAAAGTTTTTCAACGCAAAAATTATTGTTTCTTTGAGATTCTTGAAATGGGTAGCTAATTTGGTATGTGCAAGAAAGAAAAGCGGTGAGATAAGACTGTGTGTAGACTTCCAGAATTTAAACAAAGTGTCTCTCAAGGACCACTACCACCTTGCTAAAATGGACTACATCCTGCAAAAAGTGGTGGGGTCCTAGAAGATGTCTATGTTGGACAGGTTCTCAGGATATAATTAGATCATGGTCCACCCGGACGACAGAGAGAAAACAACTTTCACCACTTCATGGGAAACGTTCATGTACGCCAAGATGCCATTCAGCCTGATGAATGTTGGAGCCAATTTTTAGAGGGAAATGGACATCGCGTTTGCTGATGAAAAGGACAAGTTCATCATGATTTATCTGGACGACATCACAGTGTACTCTACCTCCAACAAACAGCATCTTGGGCACCTGAAGAAGGTTTTCCAGAAGTGTAGGAAGTTTGGCATATCACAAAATCCAAAGAAATAGAATTTTGCGGTGGAAGAAGGAAAGTTGTTAGGGAACATCATTTCCAAGGAAGGCATTAATATAGACCCCAGCAAGGTTGAAGGAATCCTGAATATCGACACCCCGCGCANGACAACCCTTTCCAAAACCAAATCGTGGGAAGGGACATAATACAACTGAAAAATAATATTATTCCAAAGGGGTTGGTGCCGCTGGAAAAGTTGTTTGACGAAAAATGATGTGGCTAAGAACCCCAAGATCATTGCAAGCAAAGAAGACATGGAAGACTGCAACATCGAGACTAATAAGAACCCGAAGATGGTAAAATTATCAAAGACACTCAGTCCAGAGGTCAAGTAGGACTACGTAAATCTCATGAAATATTTCCCAGACGTCTTCACATGGAGCTATGATGACCTAAAAGTATATGACACGAAATAAATCCAACATGTTATCCCTCTCAAGTAAGATCATAAACCTTTCAAACAGAAGCTGAGATGGATAAACCCTTTGTTGTTGCCGCTGATCGAGAAGGAGGTAAAAAAGTTTTTCAACGCAAAAATTATTGTTTCTTTGAGATTCTTGAAATGGGTAGCTAATTTGGTATGTGCAAGAAAGAAAAGCGGTGAGATAAGACTGTGTGTAGACTTCCAGAATTTAAACAAAGTGTCTCTCAAGGACCACTACCACCTTGCTAAAATGGACTACATCCTGCAAAAAGTGGTGGGGTCCTAGAAGATGTCTATGTTGGACAGGTTCTCAGGATATAATTAGATCATGGTCCACCCGGACGACAGAGAGAAAACAACTTTCACCACTTCATGGGAAACGTTCATGTACGCCAAGATGCCATTCAGCCTGATGAATGTTGGAGCCAATTTTTAGAGGGAAATGGACATCGCGTTTGCTGATGAAAAGGACAAGTTCATCATGATTTATCTGGACGACATCACAGTGTACTCTACCTCCAACAAACAGCATCTTGGGCACCTGAAGAAGGTTTTCCAGAAGTGTAGGAAGTTTGGCATATCACAAAATCCAAAGAAATAGAATTTTGCGGTGGAAGAAGGAAAGTTGTTAGGGAACATCATTTCCAAGGAAGGCATTAATATAGACCCCAGCAAGGTTGAAGGAATCCTGAATATCGACACCCCGCGCAGTAAAAAGGAAGTGCAATCTTTCCTGGGAAAGGTAAACTTCTTGAGGAGATTCATCCCAAACCTAGAGGAAATCATAAAGCACATAACTTGCATGCTCAAGAAAGGAAACGAGATCAAGTGGAACCCAGAGGCCAAGAAGTATTTTGAAGATATCAAAGTGGCACTGACTAAATATTTTGTGCTAGCCAGCCCGAATTTTATGAAAGATTTCCTCATGTTTTAATTCGCCTCAGAACACACTATTGTCGACGTGTTTCTACAAAAAGAAAAGCAGAACTTTGAAAAACCCATAGCCTATTTCAGTCGGATGCTCCGTGATGCTCCACTAAGATATGAAATTATGGAAAGACAGGTGTATGCCTTAGTGAAAGCCTTGAAAGAGTTCAGAACATAGATATTGCACTCCCATGTCATTGCTTGTGTGCCCAGCAGTTCAGTAAAGGATATCCTGACTTAACTTGATCCAGAAGGAAGGAGAGGCAAGTGGATAGCGGCCATGATGGAATATGATCTTGAGATCAAGCCTAAAAAGTTGATCAAGGGTCAAGGTCTGGAAAAGTTAATGGCGCATTTGAACTGCGACACTGTAGGAATGAATTTCATCGTTGATATGTCGGAATTCCCTCAAGAAGAAAAAGTTGTGCAGGTGCCTCAGCAGTTCATTGATTCACCATGGTATGCTAACATCATCTATGTGTTGGAGAATCTCCAGGCTCCCCTGGTGTGAGTAAGACCAAAGCCAGGTTTCTCAAGATTAAAGCGGCTAAGTTCTGCATCCTGGACAATTCACTTTCCTGGAAAGACCCTGGGGGAATATTGTTGAGATGTTTGTTGGAAGATGATGTGAAGTGGGCTATAAAAGAATTTCACAAAGGTGACTGCGGAGGACACCACTATTGGAAGACCACCGCACACAAAATCCTGAGAGCAGGTTATTACTGGCTTACAATTTTCATTGACATGTATAAAGAGGTCTCCAGCTGCCATGAATGTCAAATTTTCGATGGAAGAAGAAAGATGCAGCCCCTACCACTAAAGTCGATCTCAATCGAAGCACCTTTCATGCAGTGGGGTCTAGATTTCATAGGAGAGATCAATCTTCCATCCTTCGCGTAGCACAAATGGATACTCATGGCCACTGACTATTAAATGAAAGGGATAGAGGCGATCCCCACAAATCAAGCTACCAACGCAGTCATCATCCAATTCATGGAGACAAACATCCTGTCGAGGTTCGGGTGTCCCGTTAATATCATAACAGACATGCAGTCACATTCAAGTCTAAGAGGATGGAGAAATTTTGTCAGGATTATAACATAACCCTAGGGCATTCCACTGCGTACTATCCACAAGGAAATGGGTTAGCAAAATCCTCAAATAAGAGCCTAAACGGGATCATCAAAAGACTCATGCAAGACAACAAGAGAGTCTGGCATAAAAATCTTATCTACGCGTTGTGGGCAGATTGGGTTACCACCAAAAATTCTATATCAACGTCGCCTTTCCAGATCATTTACGACGCGGACGCAATCTTCCCTACTTCACTAGGACCTCCCATCAGGAAGTTGTTGCAAGAACAGGAGGTCGAGCCAAATGATGTGCAAAGGAGAATAAACTAGCCAATTCACACACAATAGGCGAGGGAACAGGTGTATAATCGTTCGCATATCCATCAAGAGAAGATAAAAAAATCTTTCGATAAGAGTTCTAAGCCAGAGGATTTTTGTTTGGGTGATCTAGTCTTGAGACGGGACGCGAGAAATGAGGACAAAGGAAAGCACAGAAATTTTGACCATGTTTGGACAGGTCCGTTCAGAATCAGAGATCATTGCGGGAGCAATGCTTATTTCCTAGAAGGATTAGATGGATAATGTTTTGGTTGGGGGCCTGTAAGCGGTAGGTACTTCAACATTACCTGATGAAATAAAAAAAATTAAGTCATTCATCATTATAAATAGTCGTTTTAGTTTTTGCGTCAAGTCAGTAGGTCAGCAGAAAATTAAAGCCCAAAGTGAAGGCCCTAAGTTTATGATGAAGTTTTAGAAGCTACGTCAATAGGTTTATTTTATTTTATGTTCTTCATTTACTTCTCTCAGTGTCTGAAGGTTGAATAAAGTCCAATGGTCAGGCACCTAGTCTATTGTTCTTTGATACCTTGCAGGGAGGATAACATCCCCGTTGGAGCCATTTGTTATCACCGCCATTTTTCTTTCCAGATAGAGTCGGTTTTAAGCCACATTGTGACCCATGCGTCCAAACATGTGAAGTCATCTACATAGCACCGTGAAGCCAAAGTCAACAAGTGGTCGGTTGGCCCTTGGAAATGGGAAGGGATGTCAGAGTCGAACTTGCATAAGTGGTACACGTATGTCTTTTCCAAAGAGTTGAGTCATGTTAAGAAATCGATCTCTACGTGCCCCAGGTCGAGTCAAGTAGTTAATGGAAGTCACATCGGCAAGTACATCAGCTATTATCGGTTCATCATGAAGGCCGAAGGAATGAAAAATCATGGCATTCATATCATGCATGCCCAGCAAACCTTATCGCATGTATCCTACACGCAGGGATTTTCCATGGAAAACCTGCAACTCGAATCGAAACATCTCATCGCCATGAATTCACTGTCCTCCAGCATGATTCCTTCTCCTGTCTGACTCGTTACAAATCTCGGATGTTCGGCACTCTTTCCAGTTGTAGAACTAGGCCCAAACTCTTTTTGCAATTTCCCTTGCCAGTCCAGTTCATTCAAAACTTCCCCCCTTGTGTGTCTGTTGGATATACTGCGCGCAGAATACAAATTGGTTGCACCATGGCAACCTCTCAGGGCATAAGGAAAGGTGCGTGGAGAAGTAGAATTTCAAGGTCCAAGCCCCAAAACGACTAGGATTCGTTCTCACCTGCAACATGCATTCCCACAGACGTGAAAGGAGTTATTCTTTACCCCCAGAGAAGACTAGATCAAACCACGCAGAACCTGAAGTGGATGGATTTGCACAGGAAGGGAAGATAGTAAAAGCCTTGTCTCCTCAATAGAAAACACCTCAGAGGAGGGGTAGGCCGAGGAAGAACAAGTAAGTTGTGGAAGCTTGATTTTCAAAAGAACCGCGTGCCAAATCGGTGGCTGAAGAACTTCTCATGCACGTCATCTGGCTAGAGCCTACTGGAGGATCGAGCTGCGAAGACAGAAGCAGAACAGGGAAAATGGATACCACAGGAGTGAATGATCAAGATCCACCTCAGCAATTAAAGCAGGCAAAGCTGGCTATCGTTGAACTCTATCAGGAAAACAGGGAGTTGAGGCAGCAACTAGTGACAAAGACCATGGAAGCGTCAATGGTGCAGGGTCGCGAAGGGAATGTGGCATGGATAAAAAGACAGCTCAGAGAGGCGCAAGACACCATTGTACAGCTATGAGAAGCACAGAGACTGGTAGAAGAAAGGCATACGAAGCACTCCAGAGAATGTGAAGCGGCCAAGAAGGAAGCTCGTGTGGCTCTCACCAGCGCGCAAAAAAACAAGTTTAGCAGGTGTTCGTCTATGCATCCAAAAAACATAAGACAAATCTTGGCAGTTTTGAAGGACACGTTCCCCCAAAGAACTCTACCATTTTGATAACGGCCATGACAATCAAACATCCACTTTTTGTGCACATTTCTCCAGAAAATGAGCGCACAACAGAATTCAAAGTCATTGTAGTGGATAGCAAGTTCCTGACAAACACCTGTTCGCTCAGGCACCTTATCAAAGGGATATATCGACACATCTTTTCTTCATATTGAGACCTGACCGATGATCAGATCCTTGTGGAAAATTTGTGAGCGGTCATGAGTAAACAGACATGATTCTTATCTATTTTTGGAAAGCGCCATGCAAACAGTCTCCAACGCATGCTACTCATGTTTCCTAGTTTTAGGGTTAACAGTTAGAAAGCAGGGTAGCCCAAGGGGCGCCCTTGTTTATATATTTCATCTTTTCAATGTAAGCCAGGTTGGTTGGCAAATTTGGTAGACAACAGCTATCATATGTAATTTGATTTTTTTGACTAAAATTAATGCAAAGGTCTTGTAACTTGATGAAAAGATTCTAGTTGTAGCAGTTGGATGTATTGTGCCTCTTTCTTTGCGTATGTGATTCCTATCATCTTTATTCATATCTTTTTCTGTCTATTTCGGAACGAATTTTCAAACCTGTGGATTCGTTGCGCAGTGCCCCTTGTTCGTGCCACTTAGACAAAATGTTTTCTTCTAAAAGTTAACTCCAAATTCACCTGCAGCAGTGCTCCAAGTTACTTCCTGTGTTTTTCTCCCGCCTCACATAAGGGTTTTACACTGAAGATTGTTACTCGCCTAGCCTTATCCTCTCAAGTTCAGTCACTGAGTCATTTATCTTCGTCATTTCCTCAGATCGACTCCATAGCCCAAGTCTTACTTTCTTGAGCGAATATAACCAGAACCCATTATATCAAATGTGTTAAACCTAGCCACTACTTTCAAAGCCATATCCTACGCGGAGACCGCGCCTTCTGAGAGAGCCCTCTCCAGATCCGAAAGGCTAGTTTCGGGTCTCAAAGTTGGTTGAAAAATTTACCTTTGTCGTCTTTCTATCAACCGAACAGATTTATGGAGTGCTAACAGGAATGACTTAGAACTCTTTTTCCTCAGAGCCCCAAATTTCGTCAGATAATACAAGTGATATTTTTTCTCTCCCCGCTGCCTTAAAAAGAAGTTTTCTAGCACGCCATAAGATGTTATAAAACCTATTGGGAGACCTTGAAACCAAACTCTTACTTTTCCTTCAAAATTTTGCACCAAAACTCTCAAGTAAACATCCTCATGCTCAATGTTGAGGATGAATTGGTCAAAAAAATTTAGGTGCTCTGTGGTTGTTAAGTATCCCTCTCCTGTGAATTTCGGTAAGTTCTTCCTATAATTTTTTGGTAAGTCATGAAGGAAAGGGGGAAGGACTAAAGGAGCGTATATGGCCGTCACTTTGTAAAAACTCCTAGGAGGCGGAGGTGGTGGTCCTTGACCTACTCCTCCTCCAACACCGACTCTAGCGCCACCTCCTCCAACAGTGGCCATTTGAAGTTGAGGGGATGAACTTCGGGAGTTAAAAAGAGGGTTTTTGTAAATTTCTAGGGACCAAAGTGGTGACCTTTCATCCTCCTTGAGGTGTAGTGAATAAAAATCTAGAAATTGATAGTTATAAGGCGTGAAGTCTAGAAGAGGAGGGAATGGGAAGCATGGACTGGCTTCTTCAGATTTACAAGATGCATAGATAGGTGAACAAACAGGAGACGAATCGGGGTATAATGTGTTGTTGGCCCTTGACCAAGTTTTGGGAATTTCTTGGTCATGTTGACCTAATTTGGAACTTCGAAAGCCTTTCGAAGGAGGAGCGCAAGACGAAGCGAAGATCATGGAATCTCAGCCCCCTTTTGGGCCCTTTTTTGGGTTTTTGGCAATATGTAACAAGAATGGGATGTTGGCCCATGGGTTTACCCATGTTTAGGCCTATTTTGTATGTATACATAGATGTCTAGGCCATGTAGAGGAAAAAAGAGGGGGAATGATATATCTATGTGATGTAGGCTAAGTGTCGAGAGTTGAATCTGTGTGATCAAGGCTTTGTGCATTCTGTGTAAGACTTGCAGAGCTGAGTACAAGTCCTTGTGTGATACAATAGGAGGCTTAGTGTTGTAACGCCAGGAAGAAAGATCTAGAGAGCTGCGCAGATCTTATGTCCTAGGTTTTGAGGCTCTGTGCTTGTAACAGATTGACTGAAGACAATAAATAAGAATAGTTGGTGGACGTAGCCCCAGGAGAGGGGTGAACCATGTAAACATTGTGTTGTGTTGCTTCGTGCTTTTCTTAATGTGTTTATGTCTTGTTTTGCTAAGTGCTTGAGATGATTAGATAGATCTTCTTATACTTAGTGCTAATGATAGGTAGAATGATACATCTGATATACATGAATATGCTCAGTGCTTGATCTACCAAATCTGACCTATTTACTTATGATAAGTGCTTGAATACATTAGATCAGTGTTAATGCTGTGAAGTTCTGTCTTATAAGCAAAGTGGTTATTGATTGTATATTGAGGAACTGACGGTGCTAAGTCCTTTATTAAGTAGTACAATCACATATATGTGTCCCAGCTAAGGTTGCATACACTTGAGTCCTACAACCACCCATGTCTCTACCTCGGGTGAGACTTCATCTACTTCACAGGTGTTGTTGAAAGGGCCGGTAGTTAGGGTTTTGTTCGTGCGTTGTTGTAGCATTGAACCCTGGGTTTTCCCCTATGCCAAAAAATGGTTCCATTGACGGGACCTGAAACTGTGATTGTTGGGAACTGAGAAAGAAGAAGCTATGTGCAAAGATTCATCTTAAAGTTGTGGAAGCTCTGTGTGTAGATCTGTGCCCTAGTGCCCATTTCTCTACTCGATTCATATAGCCTCGTGCTAAAGAAAGAAGCCCAATCTGAAGAAAGGAGATTGGATCTGAAGAAAACAAGTAATATTTAAAAGCTTTGCTCTCTAAGAAAGGTAAAAGTAAGAACATATGATTAAAAGAGGTAAGATCTGAAAGCTCTGTGCTCTAATAAAGGTAAGAATAGTTAAAAAATTTATATCTAAAAGCTTTGTGCTCTGTAGAAGTAAGATAAGTGGAATTTTTTTGTTTCTAGAGTATGGAACTAGGTATGTTTAATAAAGTCTGTCCTAGTTTGAAAGCTAGGGCATTAATAGATGAAAGAAGGTTTTATACGAGTAGATCTGACAAGAATAGTGAAAGATATATTATACCTATGCATAGAAAGAATGTTTGGACTAACAAATGGATGCAGGATCCTAGAAAGAATTTGTTGCACGTTAGCTACCATGATCCTCGTGCGCAGTACAAGAGAGGTTGGGGGTCATTTAAAAGAAATAGAGGATTGACCCTCTGTTATAGTTGCAGAAGACCAAGACATCTTGCTAAGGAATGCCCTAGAAGAAGACCTAGTTGTCTTTGTTGTAAGGCTATGGACCATGAAGTGTTGGATTTCCCTAGAATGATCGCTAAGCTTGAAAGAATGAGTATGAACTAGGAGAACCCTAAGGTAGATCTAGGAAATAAGGCTATAGAAGAACCCTGGAAAGAATCAGAGAAAGTATTTCTACAAATAAACGAAACCCTGAATGATCATCGACATGTCAGATTATTAGAGATATTTAAAGAAAAAGAATGCATTGAAGCAAAAATAGGAGACTTCAACATTGAATGTGTTCTAGATGAAGAAACACAGGTGAATATCATGACAGAAAGAACTTGGGAAGCTATAGGGAGGCCTAATACGATCCCTTCATTAGGAGGAATAGGACTATTCAAAGGAAAGTTGGTAAACTTATGTGGGAAGCTCGCTCAGATACCTATGAACATTAATGGAACTTCGACAGAGGAAGATTTTGAGATTATTAAGTTTGTTGAAGACAGTGCCCCGTTTACCATGTTAATAGGAAAACCTTGGATTGAAATATCTCAAGCCAGACAAAAGGGAGAAGAAGAATCCTTGGAGCGGAAGAAACAAGACTTAAAATATTTCATGACTAGAAGGATCGCACAATTGATTGAAGAACAGGAGAACAGATCGAAGCTATTTGACACTAGAGACCCTAATGTCGAAGCTGTAGGAACATCAAAGAACTCCCAGAATACTAAAGTACCTATCCCAGACAAAGAAAAGGTATTACCCCTGAATCCTAGGAAAGAATCTCAACAGAGTGTAGTGACTATGTTAAAAGAAGATAAGAATCAGAATGGAAAACGAACTATCAAGACGAAGCTCACTGGAAAGAAGGCGAGGAAACAAAGTAAGAAGAGAGCTAAGTTGCAGAAGGTTCCAGAGGGAACTTTGCAGAGAGAAAATTTTCAGAATTGGAGCTTTGTCAGGATATCAGAACAATGACATAGGGCACTTCGCCATGACGAAGAAATATAGTCATTGGGGATGATATATCCGTTCAACTGTCGCTCCAAATGGATCAAAAAGCATTTATAGCTTGACACGAGACCATTAGACCATGCCATAATGGATTGAATAAGAGTTAATGGAGGCTCATAACCGTTGCAAGTGAATCGTTTCCAAGTTTCCTACTTATCCCGTCACGCCATGCACAGAGAACACTTTTTCCAACTGAGAATTCAAATCCCACGGACTAAGTGACTTGTATACAATGATCATTGCACCCTTGATGGTATTCTAGTGCAGTGTCTACGACCACCATGACCCCGATAATTTTAATCCTGAGCGCGTATGTCCAACGATCTCACCGCAGTTGAAGAATCAGTAACGGAAGTTCTCCTCGAATTGATGACAGAGAGAGTCAGGTCGAAGAGAGGAGTGTCTATAGGTATACAAACATCATCGATGAGAGGACTGCCAGCCTCTCCATCCACTGCTCGAGTCGGTCCATCCCGACCATCTGATAAGAAGCAAACTAAATATAGGGATGATCTCGCAAATGCTAAGCTGATTCAAAGCATTCTACCCGCCTACCTACCACCTCTGAGCGGCACAATCAATCGAGACAGTGTGCCCAGAGAATTTGAGTATGCTTTGATCACTGCGTACCTCCCGAAAGGGATATGCGCAGTGCACACAGACCAGGATAAGATCATAGCATTGAAGTTTAGCGACTTCAACCTTGGCGATAGGAAGGTATACAACATGCTCGCCCCATACAAGTATCTGATGAGAACCAAGGGAAATAACTCGAAGATCGTCCCCCAGTCATGGACCATGAACCTCGCGTAGTCCACACTGCTCAATGTCATGAAGATCTCGCACTTCGGTAGGCACCTAGAAGTGAATGAATGCGTCAAGCTACTGTTGTCCTACTACCATGGTGGATATTTGTGGTTGAATCGCCGCATCACCATGATCCAACATTGATCAACCGGATCACAGAGTTGAGCATGCAAGGCCTTGACCCACAATATTTCTACCCCGGAAAGATCACAGATCGCGCCCTGGCGCATAATATTAAAGAAACCTACGGAGACGTCGAGAAGGGAATGCGAGGCTATAAGGTAGCTTCTATCAAGAGTGGCGCAGTGCACCTCACCTGCCAATTGATCGCAGGAAAGTTGGTGCAAAATAATCGACCCACCCAAGTCACGGGGTTCATAGTCGACCTTGCAGGGAAGTGCACAGAAGGACTTCAAATGAATTGGTCAAAGTACCTCGTAAACCAGCTAGAAGGTTTCCCCTCTAAAACCTTCTTCAAGAAAGAAATCAAAAGCAACAAGGACCAAATTTGATACCACCCTCACTTCAGACAACTTCGACTTCATCATCGCAGCACTGAACGATGCTTCACTGGAGATAGCATAGAAGCAAGAAGCTAACTAGGAGGAGGTTTTCAATAGGATCAAGGTTGAACTTCAAGGAGTGGATCAGGCACTACAGTCTAGCCGAGTAGTTTCCACTGTGCCTCCATCATTGGAAACACTGGAACTAGGTGATGAGTCAGCCCAACTACACCACATCGCTGATACAATTGAAGCTCATCTTTGACAAGCTCGGGAAGAGATAGCACAAGCCACCCAGGATTTAGCACAAGTATAGAAAGACCTTGAGGACCAACGTAGTGTTGCAGAATGGGAGAAGCTTGATCTGCAAGAGAAGTTTGATGAAGAAAAAGCCCAGCTGCATAAAGAAAAGGAACAGTTGCTCACAGAGCAACTCGAAGTAAAGGAACTGGTTCACAGAGAACTTTTCTCTGTGACAGTCATCAAAGTAAAGACTGTAGAGCAAGTTCCACAGTAGGTGGCACAACTTGAAGAAGTAATCTAGCATCTCCAATATTGCATAGCATACTTGGAGCTCCACACTGTGCCCGAGACCCCTCAAGATGTAAGAGACCTCAGGGAAGCAACTGCTCACAGCATAGTCGATAGATTAAAATCTCTTGCCTTGGAGTGAAAGCAGTTGAGTAACCGTAGCGCTCAGACCTATGAAAACCTCATTGAGAACCTAGAGTTATAGCCGTTGGAGTCGCAGCTCTAGGAAGCAAAGCAGCATGAAGATACACTATAGGCGCAGCTGAAGGCCCTGTCAGCTATAGACATAATGAAGAGGTCTCACGAACAATGTACATCTTAGCAGCAGATCCATATGCTTCAAAGAAAAGGGATGGAAGTCACTCAACAGTTTCAACCTATGCAAGATAAGGCATGCCTGTTGTTTACAGAGGTCGAGAGCCAAGGAGCAGAGCTAGAAAAACTCGTCATCACAGCATAACAGTGCTTAGAAGGGCCAGTGAACGACGCAGTGATCCAGGAGTTCACCGAACAAGAGGCCATAGCAAAGCAGCAGGTCGAAGCAACTCAATCCAAGCTCGAGGAGTTCGAGGCAAAATTGGTTAGACCAGAGTGACTTGGGACAAGTCACAGGTGAGTGTTGGGGGTTTGTTGGCCCTTGACCAAGTTTTGGGAATTTCTTGGTCATGTTGACCTAATTTGGAACTTCAACAACCTGTCAAAAGAGGAGCACAAGACGAAGCGAAGATCACGAGATCCTGGCCCCCTTTTGGACCCCTTTTTCAGTTTTTGGGAATATTTAACGGGAATGGGATGTCAGCCCATGGGTTTACCCATGTTTAGGCCTATTTTGTATGTATATATAGATGTCTAGGCCATGTAGAGGAAAAAATAGGGGGAATGATATATCTATGTGATGTAGGCTAAGTGTCGAGAGTTGAATCTGTGTGATCAAGGCTTTGTGCATTCTATGTAAGACTTGCAAAGCTAAGTACAAGTTCTTGTGCGATACAATAGGAAGCTTAGTGTTGTAACACAAGGAAGAAGGACCTAGCGAGTTGCGCAGATCTTTTGTCCCATGCGGAGCAAGAGTTTTGAGGCTCTATGCTTGTAACCAATTGACCGAAGACAATAAATAAGAAGAGTTGGTGGATGTAGCCCCAGGAGAGGGGTAAACCATGTAAACACTATGTTGTCTTGCTTTGTGCTTGTCTTAATGTGTTTATGTCTTCTTTTGCTAAGTGTTTGAGATGATTAGATAGATCTGCTTATCCTTAGTGCTAATGATAGGTATAATGATAGATCTGATATACATGAATATGCTCAGTGCTTGATCTACCAGATCTAACCTATTTACTTATGATAACTGCTTTAATACATTAGATCAGTGTTAATGCTGTGAAGTTTTGTCTTGTAAGCGAAGTGGTTATTGACTGTATATTGAGGATTTGACGGTGTTAAGTGATTTATTAAGTAGTACAATCACTGATATGTGTCGCAGCTAAGGTTGCAGACACTTGAGTCCTGCAAACACCCCTACCTCTACCTCGGGTGAGCAATCATCATCTTCGCAGGTGTTGTCGAAAGGGCTGGTAGTTAGGGTTTTGTTGGTGCGTTGTTGTAGCATTGAACCTTGGGTCTGCCCCTGTGCCAACATGTGTGCTCCTCTGGATTTCTGAGAATATAAACATTGGTTTCAGGTGAGGATGGGGTAGACAGAAAAGCAACGATAGCAAGTATAGAGGAGTATCTTTTATTCAGATTGTTTTGTGCATCAAATGGGTCAATCTCAATCTTTATTGCTATTTCACTAGTTCAGGCCTCCGTAAGAAGAATTTGTTCAACAATTTCTTTAGGAGTTAATATTTCAACCGGAACCTTAGTATTTACTTGATTTATTTTGGGTTGGTACTTCTTACCTGAAGATGAAGTGGTATACCTGAAGTATCCTTTGGGTTTTAACAACTTTTTGGGATCAGATACAGGCGTAGTCTGTTGATTGTTTGGGTTCTTCCTGGTATTCTTTCGACCAAATTCCAGTTTATCTGTAGTGGAGTCACCAAGTGAAAGATAAAAGTCTTA
>SNQJ01S0171812.1:9868-30356 GCA_010110895.2 Picea sitchensis
TTTCATCATTTACCTCTCCTTCAGGACCTGCCTATTCTTCATGATGTAATTCTTCATTGTACTCATCCATGTTTTCTTCTATCTGCTCCCCTGCTGCGCTTGCTCTGTCCTCAATGTTTCCTGTTGGTTTCTTGACTGTATCAGGACTCCAAACTTCTTTCCCCGTTTCAAAGTTGGCTTGAAATGAAGGCTGGGATTTTTGTTTCCGAGGGTTTGGTCGTTGAGCAACAGATTCAGACTTTGATATAATATCGTCAATATAAGTCTTTCTTCCTCATCTTCCTCTGCCCCTGCCACCTATAGGGTCAGTGTCTTTGGGTTCTCCGTGTCCTCTCATGCAATCTTTGTATCTGAAAAATCATAAGTGATTTTGAAATCTACAATTACCTTCCCCGGCAACGGCGCCAAAATGTTGGTCACTATAATTGCTTATTAACTAAACAATCAAGTGCTACATAAATTTTCAACCCAGGGAAGTCTGTTATTTCAAAGGTAATCACGCACTATATATGCTCAATCTCAAAAGAAACCTAGAGTTGTAGTAAAAACATATTAATCACACTTTGCCTTGAACAAACTGAAGTTCTAACTTGAATTACAGGAAAGCAACCTACCTATTGCAGAGCTCAAAGTTTAAATAGATGATTAATTTAAGAATCTTGGATTACATTAAAATAACAACAAGATGCTACAACAGGAAAGACCAACTATTCAGTAACCAGAGAACAGGACCCTATTCCCAGAGCAGGAATCTTCAACACCTATTTCCGATCATCACACTTCATGAACTCATGGCTTAACTGAAATAATTGACACACACTGAAGACTAACTAACTCTTAACAGAGAATAGGACCCTAATTCCTAAGTAGGAATCTTCAACACCTGTTTTTGATTAGCACACTTTCATGAACTCATTAAAATAATTGACATGTACTGAGGGCTAACTATCTCTAACAGAGAACAGGACCCTATTCCTGAAGCAGGAACCTTCAACACCTGCCTCTGATTATCAAGCTTTCATAAATTCACCAAGCAAGGTTGCTAACTAGAATGATTAACAGTTACTCAAGCATGAATCATATGAAAAAAATGTAACAACAAGACAGAGTTCACTAAAGTAGTGTTTCAGCAAAACAGAGTTCAGTAAAGTAGTGTTTCAGCAAAATAGAATTTAATCAAAGAATGAACAGAAACAATACTAACACACTATAAAGCTAATGGGTGAATCTTGTGAATAAGGTGGGCCCTCCCTTCTCACAGGATTCCCCTAAAATGAAATGGACTAGAGAGAAATGATCAAAACAGTCTTTTATTCATCTGTCAATGTATCATATTACAAACTGAAATGAAATATGCCCTTCTCTGTAAAATCCTTCTTAGCCAAAACAGAAGATCCCTTGTAATGATGATTTCCCCTTATTTAAAGAGGAGAATCCCTTTTATACAATTTGATCAACAAATTAAAGGTGTACATATGAGTCCTATTCTTAGTCATATCGACTTTCTAAACTGGAATAGGATATCCTAGTCTCCCGTAACAGAATGCTATTACAAGTGCTGAGTGAGGTGTTGTTGTTGCGGCTTGGAGTAACAACTTCTTTATTTGTCTTTTGTTACTGTTGGTGTATGATGTTTTAGCATCGCAAATCGCGGGCTGTGTCAGCCATGGGATTTACGTTCTAACTATTTCGGCAACTTGGTCTCAGGCATTAGCGATGGTCAATGCTAGCTCAAGGTGCAGATGTTGTGGTCAATGTAACAGTTTGTGTTGTTGTTTCAACATCGTAGACCACGGAGGGTGTAACAACTTCTTCTGGTGAGTTGTTGTTTCAGCATCATTGACCATGGACTGTGTAACAACTTATTCTGTGTGATTTTCTATTTCAGCCACAGGGTTGCGTGCTTTATCTGTTTCAGCAACGATCTCAATGCTAATCTGCAGTTTGAACTGTTTCAACACTTATACATTTCTGATCAATGGTTAAGTACGAGAGTAATGTAAAATTATATGCAAAACAGATTAAACATATAGTAAAGAGAAGAGACGTTGTATACCTCTGGAAAGATAGGGTAAGATGATAATGTGAGTTTAAATGTGAGTGAAACAAGGGTGTAAAGGTAACAAAAAGTGAGAAAAAATGTACATTGTATGGTCCTAATAGTAGGGTTGGTATGTGGCCATTTAACGTATATTAGTTCCATCAAATTTTCACATAGAGTTTCCATTTATGGTGACATGGCTTCTTCTTAACTTGTTTATGTCGTGTCATGATGATTTTTCTTAATGCGTCGTTCATCCTACCTTACACATATATTTTATTTCTTCTTTCCTTCTGCCTCATTTTCTCTCCTTTTCTCATGGGCCTATGTTATCCACTGGACCTATCCTATCCTACAACATCATGGGACTTGTCCTTATCCATCCATAATTATTGTTTCCTTCTTTCACATATTTGACAACTCTCACACTGTGTTGCATGGCATCATTACTACCACCTACTTGACCATTTTTGCGTAGAGTTTCTCTGATTGGTATAGTTTCTTCTATCTGCGTAGTTTCCATTGTCAGTCCATACCTTCCTTGTCTTGACTGGTTGTCTGTAGGATTTTGATTCCATCTCAGGGCCTTCTATTGTTTTCTCTCCTTTTATTTCTTGTACTTGAACATTTCCGGGATCTTCCTCGTCTTGATCCTTTTCGGTCACATTATAACATTCAAGTAATTTATGGACTTTCATAGAAGCATTATGTGAATTGCATATCAATATTACTTTTGTCTGTTCTTCTTCATTGCATATTGATATTACTTCCATCCATTCTTCATTTAATAATTTTTGTTTGATTTCCTGAAGTGTTGTATCTATTGAGGGTGACTTATGCTGAAATGTGAATGTTTCTTTGAAAATTTGACTTATGTAACCCCACTATGTTCTGTCTCTACGTAGTTCCATTTCTAAATACCATTTTTTTTGTATTGTCTCAAGAGTATGAAAGAACCTGTGCTCCCATTCCTCCTTATTAATTTCATTCCACTGGTTTTCACACTACACAATATGCTATGTTGGGTTTCCTTCATCGGTATATTTCTACGTCATGTCTCCTTATTCAATATTAAATATTATCTGGATTAGTATTCTACATTGTTTCCAATATTCCATGGCACCTTTGTGCATCTCCCACCATCTTTTAGGGGTGGCTTTCAACACAACTTCCAATGCTAGCAACCTCTATTGCTCGCGTACCTGTGCCTCAATTTGTTTTATGAATGTTGCTATATCTGTCAACCTGTCATACTTGGGTGGGTTACACAATTCTATTCCAACCCAACATAATGACCTGATCATGCGTACACATCGTTGTGTTGAGACTTCATGCATCCTTTGTTGCCAGTTTTCCAGACCTGCTTCTGATTTTGATGTACATGAATTGATACTTCTCCAAATTAGTGCATCGTCTGTAGTAGGGTTCACATAGTCATCCATCCTCACAATCATGTTGTATAAGTGACTGATTTCATCATCCCACGTGGGTTCTATGTACCATCGTCCTTCTTTTGGGTCTAATGGCGTAGTCACTTTCAGATATCCTACTTCAACTATCATCTCACACCTTTTCAATTTGATAATTGCTTGGTTATCAAAGGCCTATTCCAGTCCCATTAATGCTAGATATGGTTAACTGTCATCCATAATATCGATAAATTCAAAGTATACGACGCTACAAAATTCATCAATACTATACTATTTTATATTCATTTTATAGTCTCAATTGGATGGGTGGCCATGCTAACTTTGGTTTCACCATAATCTCCCATGTATGCTAAGGTAGAAAAATCACATTGGACCCTAAGTCTAAGATCACGTTGTCAATGTCGTTTTCTCCAATTTTCACACTGAACCTAAATTCTTCATTGGTTCTTTTCTTACGCAGTTGTTGGTTCACTACTTTATTTTCAATAGGGGTTGTATTCCCTTGAGTGTAGTGATCAATCATCGAGAATAATGTATGCAATGTATTTTCATCTTCGACCAACTCTAGGAAACTTTGAATTTTTTTTCCTAAGGTGATTATCTTCTCCAGTGATCCTTTGGTCATGACATCATCCTCAGTGGGAGGCATATTTCCCATAGGTGGTGTGGCCAATGTGGAATTTTTCTAGTCCTATCATACAAGTTCTTTCCTTTATTTTTTATAGGTCTACTTCTTTTCCTTTGGGTCAAATTCTCATGTAGTTGCTTCTGATTTCTTTACCCAATACTCAACATGTTTCCCTCCATTATTTGCATCTCTCCCTTTTTTGGTTCCTCCACACGTAATGACTGTGTGTTTAGGTCCTTCATCCCTTATCTTGACGGAGATGTTCTGAATGTTTGGGTTCTGACTTTGGTTCCCTCTAACCTGCCATTTTGCTAACAGTTGTGGACAATCCTCTGTTGCATGTTCTAATGCCCAACAATAAGTACATGTTGTTCGGTATTTTGGAAATCCCACATTAAGTGTATTAGTTGGTTATAGTTATAGCATACTATGGGGCCTCTTCCTCCTCACCCAAAGTTTGTTCAACCTCACCCCCTTCTGAATCCTCCTTAGTTTCCTTGATTAAATCCTCTTGGGTTATTATACTTCTCTCTTCCTTCTGTCACAAAATTCTCCTCTTGAATTCTGTACATGTCTATCACGAGCTCCCTCATTATATCAAATGCACGAAAATATTTTTCTTCATGCCCCACTGATTTCCAAAATCTATAGAATAGGATTCTTGGGGTATGATGATATTTTTGTAGTAGTTGGCACTCATGGGGGTTATGTCCCCACTTATTTCATATCTCACAGTATCCTCCTCCTGGTAGCAGGTTTGGCACTCCAACTTCTAAGTACTGTGCAAATGCTAGACACTCATCTTTTTGGTGACCTTCAGTCCTTCATTTGGTGCACCATATATGTTCCTGTTTCTCTTTATCCTTTGTAATTTCTTCCAGCTGAATTGTTAATGAAACTAATTGGTTCTATATCTATTCCATTCCACTGTTATCTCTGACAAAAGATTCTTCTAGTTTCATAGAAATTTCGAATGCTTCAAAATGCGCTATAACCTTTTTTTGTGTTAAGGTACAATAGATGTGAGGTAAAAAGCTTGCAATGAACCATTCTCTATGTTTTTGATCGGGTATTTGAAATGTTAACCTCCTCATCACATATTTGAACCTCTGATCAAACTCCCATACAGACTCATTCTATACTTGTTTGATCTCCTTGAGCTTAGTAATGTAGTGTGACGCAGACTTTGGTTTCTTAAATTATTTTAGCAATTCTTTTGTAATCTCTAATAAGGTTTTTGTCTGGCATGGTATTGTGGTACTTTGAAGCTTCATGTACGAGACTAGCACATGTCCTCTAAAAGTTTTCTCCAACTACGTGATATTTGCACCATCATCATGTACATTCTTTGCAGTCCATATGGTATCACATACGAACATGTGTTTTTCTGGATCCTGAGATTCAATTCCTTCGACCTATGATAATGTGAGTGTATTATCTACTCTTTCCATATTTTTGTGTGTATGACCCCTTACTGGTGATGTTGGTTGAGTCTAACTACTTGTACCACTACTAATTCACTAGCCTCTACCACTGCTCTAGCTACTATTGCACTGACTTCTTTCACTGACTACAAGCGCTTTGGAAAGATCTTCGAACATTGTCTCATAGTCGGGTGACACACAAGAGATTGTTGTTTCAAACCTAGACTCGAGTTAGATAGAACTTAATGGTTCCTCTATCATTGGATTGAACAAGATATCTTCCTCTTCTCCCTCTATATGTTGTACTTCTATGATATGGATGTCTGCGGGATGTTCTGGGTACTCACTACACTGCTCTCTCTCTCTTCATCCATAGTTCTCAATTTCTTGTACCTTCTCCCACTATGTAAGACTTCAAATTAGACTTCTCCTTTTGATATCCCTTCTTCTTTCTCTTGCATTCTCAGTCTCCCTTTTCTCTATCCATTTTCCTATCATCCGATCAAAAACTGGTCAGAAAACCCCAGTCCTTTTGTGTGTGTGAATTTATTTAGCTATCTGACTCCATTTCCATCACTTCTTTGTCACATAGCAACATCATGACCTCGGTAGTTGTTATAGATATATTTGCCTCACCCCATGCAGTCTTGCACATAAGGCCTTTTTCCATTTCCCTATGCAGACTTGAAGTCCTTTTTTGCAAATACCAGAGCTAAAAATATAATTTTTCCACATATACGCACCTTTCCTACTATACAACATGCATATATGCAGGTTGCACCACTACAACTTGTGTACATTGGGAAATGTGCCCAAAATTGAAAAATGGTGTCAGGTTTCCATGTCACGTCATGAGATCAATGATCCTTGGCCTTCCATATACTGGAAATGTTCCAACTCGACTCTTCTATTCCATTTGAAGGATATAAATGGGCCAAATTTGAGCTATGGAAAAGAATAGAAATAATTCAACTTTGAGAGCAAAGTTACTATGGAGAAATTATTCACTTCACATTGAGTTTTCATCCCTTTGTTCTTTAAGTCTGAACACATTGTTCAACCCCCAAGCTCTTCCCTTACTGATTGAGAACTTCATTGTCTCTCTTATATGATCTTGCCTTTGGTGAAGGATTGAAATGGTGGAGGCCTAGCTAGAAGGAACTTAGTTTCTCAGTTCCAAACTATGCCAACATGGAAGTCTGTAACTCATTCACTTCTACTAATTATATCTTAATATAAATACTCTTTTCTCGTCCAATTAATATCTCGCAATTATTTGAATTATTATTCCATGGGCATATTTGTTATAAATGTTGATGAATTATGCTATTGAATGTGATAACATCATATATTATCACCATATTCCTGCATTTCTTGGTTGTTGAGGGCTAGTTGCAGGTATATTTCTTTGAGTCAAGTGCTCGATGGTGGACTTCATCGAACGTCTGGACGAGGTAGTCCTCTTATCTTGTCTTGTTGGCATATTCTCCTATATAGCATACTTGATATTAGAGTCGATTTCTGTAGTCATTTTCATCTATTGTGGTTTACCCCTATCCATAGAGATATTTTCCTTGTAACATAATTTGCAACCATACTAGGGAGAAAATCTTATTTTTCAAGGTTTGGAGTGTTTTTCTCGGATTTATCTCATTCATATTGAATTTATTATCGTACGATTACTTGATAAGCTCAGTTCACTCTGGGTTCGAGTCTTTCATCGTTATCCTTATCCTAGCTGTGTTTTGACACACATATGTAGTTTTTTTCTTGACAGTCGCGTACATACACGTGCTCTCCTTCTGCAAGCTGCGTATATACACTATTTTCCCTTGAACAATCTCGTACACCAAAGTTTGTTGTTTTTTCACTGGGTTTGGTGGTTGTTGGGTAGGTTTTGATGATTGATGAGTCTTCTTGGGTCTCTATAGTGATTGTTAAGTGTCTGTGGAATGACATCAAACCTGTCTTTGGTTGAATTTTTTGGCAGTTCCTTTCTCATCATCTTTTTATTTTGATTGTCCTTGCACCTTGGGCTGGGTTTTTTTCTCCTTTATATCCTACTTGGGTTGTCTCTGTCTATATACAATAGAGTCTTTATATCAAGTTGTTGTTCAATCCTTGCATTTTAATTTTTATTATATTGAAAATACAAAACTATTAGGCATTTTACATTGATTGGCATTTTGATCTCTTGATTCTTTGTCATTTATCTTAGTGCATGTAAATAAAAATTGCATAATTGAATTGAAAATTGCATTTTTAAGAAACATATCATTTATTGGAAATTAAAGTTAGGACTTTGCATTGTATTTGTCGAGTGAAATATATCCTATCTATTTTGACATTAAATGGTCAACCCGGGGCTCATAAGCTTCGAGGTGCCATCACTATATATGAAGGTCTAGAGCTCTAATCTAACCTAGCCTCGCCTAATATATTCTAATGCCAATAAACTCAAAGAATGAAGACCATTACTTTAAATTTACAAAGTAATCTACAACTAGGAATGATAAATTCATTCTTTAAGTGAACAAACAAAAACAACCTATGTTCATGGGCGGTGAAATCATAAAGCAAACTATCATTAAAAAACAATTCTTTATATTGAACTCTATTCTTAAAGAAAAACTCACTATGAAAAGATTCTACATCAATCATTCACTCTATCACATAACTGTTGGAAAGTACTCTATTAAAATCACTAACTCAAGTAAAGCCATAAACTCATAAACACATAATTTAACAATTAATTAAAAATCTTGATTTAAATTCATACTTAAAATGACAATAAAAACACTATGTGCAAACCTACAACTCAAATTTATAACTAAGACTTCATTAAAATTCATTATCTAAAATGAACTACTCTATCATTGAGAATTATATCCAAAATCAATTAAAATGCTATTAAAAATCAGATCTCAAAATTCATTTCTATTCTAACATGATGAATAAAAATTGACAAGTGAAACAGTCCTATAGAGCGTATGTGCAATTGCAAGTAATCCTATCTAAATTAATACTATATCAAAACTAAAACTAAGCAATTTAATCTATCAAAACTACAAATAAATCTATTTAAATTAGTGCTCTGTCAAACTATCAAAACTAAAGTAAATCTACAAATAAACTCTATCAAAATTATCAAAACTAAAGGAATTAATCTATCAAGACTGTTAAATAAACCTATCAGAATTAGTACTATGTAGAGTAACCTATAACTAGGAAGAAAAATACACAACACTGTAATTAAACAACTCGACAACCTGCAACAAAATATAACCATTAACACACAACCATGGACATCCTTCTATGATATACACAAATCAAAAAGAAATATGCAATGTACATGAAGATGGATTAGAAAAGCAATCTACAATTAAAACATACACACAACAAACAATTGCAAGTGAGAAATTCATATAATAAAGAGACAATTTCAAAATCTAAGAAAGGAAATTAGATAACTGTAAATATGTGTTGATGGAAAAAATCACCCAGATCACTGGTGGTATCCCTAGCAGGTCATGGCTACTCTTCAACAACAAAAAGTAGTCTTAACTCAGCATGATTATGTCATTAATTAAAAATGAAGTCTAAAACACAAATTTGCAGAAAAAATGTCTGAATTACACAAATGAATTTCGTCTCAAGAATTATGTGTGTGTTGCCATTGATAGTGGTATTTATAGGTGAATTATAGTTTGAGAGGTCGACCATTGGAAGGGTCAATCTTCTCTAAAAATGACAATTCCATTAAATGCGCTCTAGCATCTTTGGCTTCAAGAAAATCCATGATCCACTCAACGATTAACATAACTGCCTAATATGAGATGTCATGAGATCTGTAGCTGGAGGCCACGAGGGGGCACAAAACCTAGGTTGTCGATTCACCCATCACAGTCTGCCAATGTACCAATCAACAACTCACCTGCACTCTGAGTGCTGGATCGCATGCTGGATGGAGAGTCGGATCGCGTACCGGATGGGGTGTTGGATGAAGTGTCGGACAAGGTACTAGATGGAGGACCAGCCTAAAAATTCTCCCTGTTACATACAAATCATGCATTATGTTGGCATAGGGGCAGACCCAGGGTTCAATGCTACAAAAAAGCACCAACAAAACCCTAACTACCTACCCTTTCAGCAACACTTGCGAAGCAGATGAAGTCTCACGCGAGGTAGAGATAGGGGTGGTTGCGGGACTCAGGTGTATACAACCTTAGCTGGGACACAAATCTGTGACTGTAATACTTAACAAAGAACTTAGCACCGACAATTCATCAATTTTTGACCACTATCTACTCCGTAGATAAAAATAAAGCAATGCATCATTCATTCAGATTTGATGTATTTAAGCACTTATCATAGAAGGGTAGATTATATCTAACATATTCAAGAACTAAGAACATTCACATAGGTAAGATCTAACATCCATATACATCATTAGCGCAAAGCATCAACAAAACTATCTGTATATATCAAAGCACTTAGCAGCTATTGGTGTACAAATATGTTCAATATATATCTTACACTCATTTAAATGTTAATCCAGGATTCGTAATCAAAAGAGTTGTTACACTATATGTGTCGAGAATAGGTAACATACCTAAGTCTATTGCATATAAGAAATAATTAATAACATAAAAACTTTGTTTCTAAGATTTCTAAATACTTCAAATGTCTTGAACTTGGAAGAGAAAAGTGATAATGGAACATAAACAAACAACCAATCAAAGAGATGTTATCCTAAAGAAACAAGTCTGTTCATTTCAGGCTCATGAATTAAAGGGATGAACTTAAGAAGCTTGTCTCCTATAGGAATCAAAACAGTAAATAGCAATCAACGCCAATCACTCTTGAAATCAAAACCAACTCCAGCTTCATGTGATTCAAACAAACCAGCACAAAGAATATTCAATATAACTGAGAGAATTCATTATAGAGCATGAATATGGGGTACAAATTCTTCTGGTTCCTTGATATACTAAATCTACCGCAATCATAAACTCAAGATATCAGTCCCACGCTTCAAATAATTAAATGGCCATCTTCAACATTTGAGAATGAAATATCTATTAGATCTAACACCTGATTATTGACACCAATCCAAAAACGATTAACTCAATGTTGAACTCTGAAAATAAATTAAAGATCAATCACACACACTGCTGCAAAATATCCACACAAACACATAGAACGTAACCAAGGAGGTTTACCTTAGTTGGGGTGGTGGGCCCTTGCCGAACCAACAAGGAACCTCTTAAGAAAGTAACAGAATAAATCTTTTCACTCACATTGAGGAATTGACATAAAAGATCTTTTGCATTAATTCAACTGGTAAATTAGATCAACAGTCTTTTACTTCATGCATAAAAATGATAGGTACCGTCTAGTTCTTCTAACATACTTCATTACATTCCTTATTATCCACCCTATCATCTATACAACATTCCTTATATAAGGTAAGCTGACACTATCAATATCTATATATAAGCATTAAACAGTTTGAGAGATTTTACAATTGATATTTACATCAAATTTATAGGAATCGAACCCATCCTCATGACACAAAGTCCATGAGCGATGGAGTCTCTCATATTATGGAAAACTGATTTGGGAGCTTCTGTTCAAATGCCTTCTCGAAATATTCACCACCCTACTGGTCCAACTGGTGCGTTATGGAAACAAAGGTTTTGGTACCGGAATACACATAGTCGCGAGTCTGGTACTAGAATGGACGTAGAGAAGACAATACTGGAATGGATAACAGATAGTATCGAATCAAAACTACTTTGGGTACTGGAATAGCTTTGGTACCGGATTGCATGATGTCTGGTAGTAACGGAATAACGCAAGTACTGGATAGGCTGCTCATGAGTCAAACTATTAGGACTATACAAAATAGAACACTTTAATTGAATTAATTCAAGAAAGTTAAACAAAACATGCTTTAAATCATCAATTTCCTCTTGTGAACATGAACAGGGTCACTAGGTATGTGTGTGGGAGGAAAATAGTCAAGTATAGGCTCATAGCATAGGAAAAAAGGCTTAGATACAAGGTAAAATAGGGAATTATATATGTCAAAAGAGGGACTCAAAATTTCCCCCATGCTGAAGGTGTTGCATGTCCTCATGCAACATTATCAAAACTGATACCCACAAATTCTTTAAAATTGGATCCTTCTCTGTTATTTCTCAGGTTGCAAGATGTTAAAACCAAAAACTTCACTCCTCAATTCCTTCTTGATCACCCTATTGTACTGGAGCAATCGTAGGACCTTGTTGAGTTTGGCAGATACCTCTGCATGTTGTTCCTTCTATTGTGCATTCTCTACCTTGATATGCATGTCCAATACCTTGTACTCTTCAACTTCTTGCTTTAGCCTCTCAACCTCTGCTGTCAATTTTCATTTTCTTAGGGACTTGTCTAGGATAGGTGTGATTACTTCCTTAGTCACCTCCTCTTGGTCTTCTTTTTCTTTTCTCAAACCCCTCAATGTCTCTTTTACCAACCCTTCTGTCTCACTTATTGTTGTAGCCCCACAACCACTTCCTCCTTCTGGATAACTTGGAATATCCATGGGTTCCCCTTGAAGAGAAGGTATATTTGGAACTATCGCTTGTTTGGCCATGCTTCTAGTGGTCCTTCGTGTGGGTAACGAGAATTTCTTAGATTTTCTGACAGGGGTAGGATTTTCCTCAAACAACTTTCTTTTCTTAATCTTAAAACCGGTCGTGGGCCTGGCCACCTATTTCTTCTGTGTTCATTTGATCCCAATCTTGAGGCCTTGATTTGTTAATTTTGGGGTTTGCTTCCACTGACCAGCCCATATTTCTACCCTCGAATATTGAGGCGTAGGTTCTTGAATTTGTTCCTTCTCTCTTTCAATATTCTTTTTATTTCCACTTGTCACCTTAGCAGTTTCTTTCAATTCACCAACCAATTTTTGGGAAGATCGAATAATTTCCTCTGGAATATTTTTCAATTCTTTAGGGGATTCCAGAGGGGGTTTGACAATTTCCTTACATGAAATATCATGTTGATATGTTTCCTATTTATTTTGTTTCTTACTCCATGATAGTTGGTATTTAGGACGCAGGAATGAGCTAGACTATGTAGACCTTTTCTTGCGTTGTAAGTTGAGGTTAGGTGTCTTCTCTACTTGGCTGGCTGGTTCTAATGGCACCTCCATGTTTGATTCAGGGATTATGTCTAATCAAACTCCTAGATCAAAATCTTCCTTTTGTCTTTTATCCTTTTGAATCGAGGTAGGGCTCATTTTCTGGGATTGAGTGGCTTTCCTCTTCCTCAATGTAGTAGATTCCCCTACGATAGAATTTTCTGTCACTGATTTCTCAATGGGCTGAGATGAGATGGGTGTAACAATGCCTACTTTACTTCCTTATGTCGTTCTTCTATCTTTCTTTTCCTTTCTTCTTGAACCCTCACTATGTATCCTTGCCTCCTGTATCTCAACAGATTTGGATATTCCTGGAGAAAAATTATGTTCGAGTAATTGTTTCCAACTACAACCTTGTGTCCTTAAAGCATAAAAAACCAAAAGTTTGATTAAACCATGGTGATGAAGGCGAGTTTGTGGTTTCTTGTAAATTGAACTCACCCCTCTCGCCATCTTATTTAAACTCATTCATAGGAAGTGGGGAAAATTAACTTGTGGTCCTCCCTCGAAATGTGATAAAATCTTTAAATGATAAATGAAGGTCACTCCATACCTTCCTTCACAAGTGAGGAATTTCTGCAGAATTATGAGAATCGTCCAATATTCCTCTTTGATGTAGCTTCATGGGACGCCCTTATTACAATCAAGATCTTGATGTTCTGATTTGAGGAATTTCTAACAGAGTTTCCTATCAACAATCACCCTCATTAAGTATTCTTGTCCAACCATGGGAAGACCTGTAACTTATAATATAGTGGCTTCTGTAATTGTTATCTCTATGTCTCCAAACTGCACACTTCCTCCATCATATGTCTGTGTGAAGGCAAGATAAATTCCCTCGTGATGGCCTTTAAACTTCTCCAAAAATGGCACCCACCCAGCCTGTTTATATTTCTCTTTGCAAGCCTGATATTCTACTGTTTCCCTATATAATTGAAATATGGGCTCATTCCTGTCGACCCCCATGCTATCTTAAACAATTCTCTCAGGTGGATGAGGCATAAACAAAGGGTCGAGGGTTGAGTATCGGATAAACGTAGGCTGTGATGGAGCACTAGATGGGGTAAAATATGCAAGGGATATGAAGGCACATGATGTCTGTAGATGGTGTGAAATCAACGGTAAATAATGCTCATCTGGATGGAAGAGCCATCCAAAGGAGATTTTATAGATGGAAGTGTAGATTACAATGGTCACATCGATAATCATAATGATATGGTGAGGTAGGTTGGATCCACTAACAGCTTACAGACTCGTGGGAAAATTGGTGTCAGACAATATTCACAGAAAGGTGTGGTCGTTATGATCGATACTCGTGAGTGTAGAATTGCCTGGGATTATTATTCGATATGCTTAGAGACGTGGTTCATGTCATTTCATATAGTACATTAGCGAATCATAAGTTTATGTGATTTATTTACCGGATAGACAATGGGAGTATGAGTTTGATCTAGTAAGAGACATCATGACCTTGAACTCTTAATATTTCGGGGGATAGGGACATCTTCTCTTACGGAAATGTGGTCGAGTATTTTTCAAAGGTTCGTGAAAGAAATGGCATGTCATGATACGAGAGAAACCAAATGTTTTTAAATGCATATTTATTCTAATTCCTTCAAATAAAATGAAAAAAAATGTTGAATCTGTCTGTCCTTGTACTAATAATCAAATAACAACTTGGAAATATGATGAGAGTTACCAGTCACATCCTTACCAGTACCAAATCATCTAAGTATCGGATCACCTGTGTGCAGCGTTGGAACTATTATGGGATCACCTGTGTGTAGAGTTTGTAATTAGTACCAGAATAGTGCAGGGTTCCTTATTTAATACTGGATAGGATCCAGTATCGGATAAGAACAACGAGATGATTTGGTGCAGGGGTGGCCCTTGGTACCAGATGAACATAGAGGTGATCATTGTTGCCGAATAAGCAAAGAGATGAACATTATTTTCTAGTGCTTGAAAAATCTTTGACACAGATTCTGGTGGAAGTGACTTGTAGGAATAGCTGGTGTTCTGTGATCAAATTCGATTGAAAAACCATGTAGTTACCAAAAGTTTGTAGAGGAATAATGCAAGAGAGATTTGTAATAGGAGGGTATTATGCAATGACCAGTTACTGAGATGACAAAACCCCTTTTATTTTGGAACCAAGGTGATCACATCTTCTGCTGGCATTTCCTCTTTTATTACAAAAAATTAACAATAATAATCCTAACTACTACTTTTCTGTGGATTTTTATCGAGCCCAGATTAGTTAAATCTCGCCGGTATTTTCAATTTTACAGAGTCTGAAAAACTTAAAGGAAACTCTCTATACTTTCCCGTGGATTTTTATTGAGCTTGGGCCAGTTCCTACTCGTTGGTGTTTTCAATTTTAAAGAGTCTGAAAAACTTACAGAAAACTCTCTATATTGTCCCGTGGTTTTTTATCGAGACCGGGCCAATTCCTGCTCACCTGCGTTTTCAATTTTAAAGAGTTTGATTAACTTAAAGAAGACTCCATCTGGTAGATGCCCTCCTTATTTGTTTGTCTACATGGGAACACAACCAAATTTTGTTTTGTTTTTGTTAGTTATACTAGAAAAATAAAAGAGAGACTTTATCTAATGACACACCTATGTACAGAAGATGAATTTACAAAATTGAACTTACTGTGGTAGGTCAATAGGAGGGGAAACCCTCTTGCTTACCAGTTGCATTTTGAAACTCTAAAGAACATTTTTGACAAAATCCTCTTTTGACAGAGGCTTATGATAAACCTTCAGTCGATGCCCATTTACAACAAAGGAAGTCTGATTTTGATCAATGGTCTTTATCCTTACTGAACCATTTTCATAAACTGTATCAACCTCATAGGTCCCCATCCATCTAGTAGACAATTTATCTTTAAAATTTTTGAATCTGCTATCATATAGGAGGGCCCAATCCCCTGACTGGAAGGACTTCTTTTTAATGTACTTGTCGTGCCATTTGGTCCTTTTCTCTTGTATCAGGGTGGTTCTTTGTAGAGCATCTTGTCTTATCTCATCAAGCTCATTTAATTGTAATAGCCTCTATTTTTTAGCTTTGTTCAAGTCCATCCCTAATTGGATGGCAGTTATGAAGGTTTTTACCTGAAATTCTATGGGCAGTAGTACCTGTTTCCCATACACCAACTCATAAGGTGTATGGCCTATTGTATTTCTCCAAGATATCCTGTAGGCCCACAAGGCCTCAGGAAACCTATCAACCCAGTCTTTGTGATGTAGTTGAACAGTCTTAGTGAGGATGGCCTCTATCACTTTGGTGGTTGATTCCACTTGGCCGTTGGCTTGGGGGTGATAGGGCAAAGACTTTTTGTGTTTGATCTTATACTATTCAGTAAGAGACTTGACCAAATTTGAGGTGAATTGTGTCCCTTGGTCAGTGACTATTTCCCGAGGTACCCCGAAACGAGTGAAAATTTCCTCAAAGAGAAAGTCTACAACATATTGTTCATTGGTTAAATACAAAGCCTTGGCTTCTACCCATTTTTTTACATATTTTGTGCAAACTAATATGTACTTTTTCCTGTGGGACATGGGATTGATAGGTCCTACAAAATATAAGGCCCATTTTTCAAAGGGTTCAATCACTACTTGGGCTTGGAGTGGCATTTCGTCGACTGCTGTAGGTTTTCCCATTCTTTGGCAATCATTGCAGCTGGCCATGTATTTCTTTGCATCCTTTAAGATGGTTGGCCAATAATAGCCAGACTATAGAATCTTGTAAGATATCCTTTTTTCACCAAAGTGGCCTCCACATGGGCCATCATGGCAAGATCTGGAGATATCCTGCATTTTGTTTTCCTGAACACATCTTTTGATTACCAAATTAGGTCCAGTTTGGTATAGGGTATCCTCATGCCACATATAATTGGCACTTAGTTGAATAATTCTTCGTTTTTCTCTGGATGTCATAATTTGAGGCATCCTTCTGGTTACCAGATCGTTGGCTATGTCTGCATACCAAGGGGTGTAAGTAGAAATGGAAAATAAATTCTCATTTGGAAAATCATTATCTACTGGAGTACTGTCACCTGTATGAATAAGTCTAGACAAGAAATCAACAACCAAATTATATTTTCCAGACCTATCTATGATAGTGATATTGAATTCTTGTAGTAACAACAGCCATATAGTCACTCTAGCATTTGTAACAGGGTTGTTCATTAGAAATCTGATAACCGAGTGGCCAGTGTGCACAAAAACTTTGTATCCTGCTATATAGTGTCTAAACTTGTTGATGGCATGTACTACTGATAAAAATTCTTTTTTTGTGACAATATAGTTTGCTTCAGTAGGTGAGAGGTTCTTACTACCAAAGTATATAGCATAAGGAATCTGCGCTTCCCTTTGTCCTAATACAACTCCCAAAGCGGTATTTGAGGCATTTGTGCAAATATGGAAAGGAAGAGACCAATTTGAACCTCTCAAAGCAGGGGCATTTGAAAGTTTTGTTTTTAAGATTTCAAAGGATATTTGGGATTAATCATTCCAACAGAATTCAATATCTTTTGTTAGCAGTTTGAAAAGGGGGGCAGCTAGGCTTGTAACATTTTGAATAAACCTCCTATAGTAGCCAACATTCCCTAAGAAACTTATGATTTCCTTTTGTGAGCTAGGGATCTTGATTTGGAAAATAATGTCAATCTTGGCAGGGTCCACTCTTATTCCTGTACTGGATATGTGGTGACATAGAACAATTCCTTCAGTGAGAATCATTCTAGATTTTTTGTGACTAAGTGAGAGGTTGGTCTCTTTACACCTAACCAGTACCTTCTCCAAATTATCCAATGCCTGTTGGAAATCATCCCCATATACCGTGAAATCATCCATGTAGACTTCCACACAATCATTGTTTAAATCAGATAAAATAGCCAAAACAACCCTTTGAAAGGTAGGAGGGGCATCACATAACCCAAAGGGGTGAACCCTATATGCATAGGTTCCCCAGGGACAGGTGAATGTGGTCTTATCCTGATCTTCTGGTGAAATTTGTATTTGGTTGTAACCACTAAACCCATCCAAGAAAGAAAAATACCTCTTCCCAAACAAAGTTTCTAAGACTTGATCTATGAAAGGAAAAGGGAAGTAGTCTCTATAGGTATCCTTGTTTAATTCTCAAAAGTCCACACACATCCTCCATTTCCCATTTTTATTTGGTACAATAACTAATGGGGAGACCCACTTGCTATCTGATATAAGGTAAATGAAATTGGCTTGTAGGAGTTTTTGGAGTTCTTCTTTTACAATATCTTTCAAGGATGGATTCATTCTTCTTTGGGGCTACCTGACATGTCTGATCTGATCGTTAGTGTAAATATGATGCATACAGATGTCTGGGTGGATCCCTTTCATGTCAAAGTAATTCCATGCAAAAGCATCAGATTCCCCTTGAATCATTTGTATCAACTTTTGTTGTTGATCTCTTTCTAGGCTAGCATTGATACATAAGGACTTTCTAGGACTGATTTCAATATCTTGAACAACTAATTCTTTCCCTTCCTCTATTTTTGAAACAATGGTTGTTGTAGCAGTGGGAAGATGCAAAATTTCTTGAAATTCAGGGCTAAAGATGTATGTGTAGTTAGGGAAAGATTGAGGATAATCGATGCATGCTAAGTGAGCCAAGAATAGACTTAAGATTTGTTCTTCAGTTTTCTCTTGTACTCCTTTCACTTGTTCAAGTGTCAACAAGGGATGAGTGAATTCCTCCTCCCCATAGGGATTCTCCAACCAGAGAGGAACTTTAGTGGCTGGTTGGGAGGGGGGAAAAAGGATAAGTTTTTGACTTTGAGTGCCATTGGATATTTCCATTTCTCTAGATCGACAACTACTGAATGCATTAGCAGTGGCCAACCAAGGTCAGACGAGTATTACTGGATGTCCTGGTTTGGGGGATTTGGGATGAATTACTAAAAAATCCATAGGGCATTCCCAAGAAGCCAATGTAATTGTTATATCAACTAAACTCCCCGCTGGGATGATGACGGATTTGTCTGCAAGCTCCAACAGAGTTTGTGTTGGTCATATGTGATCTAGTTGTAGTGTTTTCATAGTGTTTACTGACATCACATTTATTGCTTCTCCTAGATCAATCAATGTGTAAGGTAATGGAACACCATTGACTTATATGGTTACCACTGGGTTCCTTGCATCACTATACTTATATGTCGTTTCTGTTATAAACTCTGATAACTGCCCTACCACCCGTATGACAGGAGGTTCCTTCCTCTTTCTCCCTAGATTTTTAATGCAAAGGTCCCTTACAATTTTAGCATAGATAGGTATGTCTTTAATGGCCTGTAGTAGTGGGATATTTACAAATATGTTCTAGAGTTCAGTCTCTAGATTATGTTCTAGAGGTTCCTCAGTTTTCTTTACAAGCAACCATTCTGGGTAACGAGGATTCATTTTATGAGGTGCTTCTGCTACAAGGGAGTTGGGAGAAGGAATTTCTTGTTGTACTGGAGTGTTTTTTTCTTCGTTCAATGGATTAGTCATTTGTTCTTCTCTTTGAACTATTTGGACATGTATTTGTTCTTCTTGATTTGTGTGATTATGTATTGTTCTTCTTGGATGACCATAGTGTAATTTTTTTTGTTTACAACCCTTCCTGATCTTAATTCAATTCCATTAAATGGAGCTGGCGTTATTACATATGTAGGGAAGGTTTGTACTTCAACGTTTTGTATAGGTTGTGTAGGCCTGTTATTTGGGTTACGGATAGGTTGTGCAGGAATAGGGGTAGGCCGATGTTAAGAACCAAATATCAATATAGCATAGAAAAACCTCAGAAAAAGTACTCAATGCCTTGAAAAAGAGATAATTTTAGATAATAAGCCTCTTTGAGGGGGCAAACTCATTTTACCCCACTTAAATGTTCAAGTACAAGATGATTCAAAATGAAAATGTCTCCTTGGTATATATAGGATACTAGGAGGTATAATTACAACTAATGGCCTAAAGTAGACATAAATAAAATAACATTACTAATATAAT
Source organism: Picea sitchensis (assembly GCA_010110895.2). Classification (NCBI taxonomy): domain Eukaryota; kingdom Viridiplantae; phylum Streptophyta; class Pinopsida; order Pinales; family Pinaceae; genus Picea; species Picea sitchensis. The sequence continues at coordinate 29,609 of SNQJ01S0171812.1, forward strand.
ATGCCCCAATTAAGGGGTAATGGGCCAATATTAGGGCTTAACATGCCCCTCCCCTTGAGACAAGTGTTGTCCGCAACGCTTGAGTAACTATGGATGCTTCTGTATAAAAGACTCATCTTCAAAAGTGGAATCTTCAGTCGATAGTTTCCTCCATTTGATGAGATACTCTAAAATGGATCTATTCCTCAGCTAGTGAATTCTTGTGTTAGTGATGGCTTCAGGCTCCAATATGATTTTTCCTTCCTCGTCAAGTTTTGGAAATATAGTTTGAACTGGGATCTTGTCACCTATAACCTTATTTAAGCATGAAACATGGAAAACTGGGTGTACTCATGAAGACGCAGGCAACTCCAATTTGTATGCCATAGTACCAATCTTTTGCAACACCTTATAAGGGCCATAGTAATTTGGTGATAATTTATTATCCTTCTTAGTTTTCTTGAGGGACATTTGTTTCTATGGTTGTAGTCTTAAAAACACCCAATCCCCTACTTCAAAACTTCTTTCACTATGATGTTGATCTTCTTGTTGTTTCATGCGATTCTGTGCCATGGTCAAGTTGTCCTTTAATATTTGGAGAACTTGTTGTTGATTCTCGATGTGATCTTCCACTTCTTGAACCTTAGATTTTTATTTTAGAGAAGAAATGATGGAAGGAGGGTGGTATCCATAAAGTGCCATAAATGGTGTCATTTTTGTTGCAGTATGAAAGGAAGTGTTATACCACCATTCTGCCAAGGGTAACCAT
>SNQJ01S0171814.1:6305-26793 GCA_010110895.2 Picea sitchensis
TGGTTAAGGGACAAGGGTTATGCCAACTGGAAGTTGAAGCCCAAGACCAAGTAAAGGAAGACCCCAAGTGGGAGAATGAATTGGCATTATGGTGTAGTGAAGCTTCATACATCTCCCGAGGGAAAGAGTCATGGTATGAGAAATTGACTTATCTCCTGCATCATGGGACTTGCCCAAAAAACCTAAACCCTAGGAAAAGGAGAGCCCTTGGGTTAAAATCCGGACCATATCACCTAATAAATTTGGTACTCTTTCGTGTTAATTATGATGGGGTACTTTTAATATGTCTTGAACATGAAGATGCAGACGAAGTTCTGAAGGAGCTCCATGACGGTCTTACCAATGGACATTTTGCAGGAAACACCATCACTCATAAGATATTGAGAGCTGGCTATTATTGGCCAACTTTGTTCAAGGACACTCACACATACTCTAGGAACTATAATACGTGTCAAGTGAGTGTGGGGAGGGAAAAGAGAGCAGCTATCTATTGGTACAGGGGCAGACCCAGGTTTCAACGCTTCAACAATGCACCAACAAAACCCTAACTATCGGCCCTTTCGGCAACACCTGCGAAGTAGATGAAGTCTCACCCGAGGTAGAGGAAAGCGTGGTTGCAAGAATCCAGTGTCTGCAACCTTAATTGGGTCACAGATCTGTGATTACAATACTCTAACAAGCACTTAGCAGTTAACATTCATTAGTATTCAACCAATATTCACTTCTAAGGTAAAACCCTAATTATAGAGAAACACAATATTCAACCAGATCTAACATATTGAAGCACTTAGCATAAGTAAACAATTCAGATCTAGCATCTTATTCACATTCTTAGGCACTAAGCTATCATATTAATCTAAGTATACATTATTGTACTAAGCATTAGTCACATAAAAAATATAACAACCACGATGCAGAAAGAAAAAATAACACAAGATATACGTGGTTCACCCCAGCGTGGGGCTACGTCCACCAACTCTTCTCTTCTTTATTATATTTTTTCAAGCATATTAAAGGTACAGATAATCAAAACCCTACTCTGCAAAGGACAGGAGATCTGCATGCACCTCGCTAAATCCTCCTTCCCCGGGCTAGATTCAAGCACAAACCCTTCCTATAGTCTGCACATAAGCTTCTTACAATCACTTGCACTTAGCTCTGCAAGTTCTCAACATAGTATGCACAAAGCATCATAACCATTCACACTTAGCTTACATTAGACTTCACTAACTCTCTAGTTACATCGCCTAGCTTTCTATTTATACATTACAAAAGGGCCTAAATATGGGTAAACACATGGGCCGACATCCCCATACCCGTTACATAATCCCAAAACCTAAAAATTGCCCTAAAAAGGGGTTGAGATCCCACGATCTCTACTTCGACTTTTTCTCCTCCTTCGACAACTTGTCAAAGTCCCAAAATAGGTCAAACATGATCAAGGATCTCCAAAACTTGGTCAAGGGCCAACACTGTCCCACTTCAACCGATGGTCACTTCTCAGACTTTTGAGAAATGGGGGTTAGATATCATAAGTGAAATTACACCAAGTTCCTCAAAACAGAATAAATACATACTTACTGCCACTGATTATTTCAAAAAATGGGCATAGGCCATCCCTTTGACTCATGTAAATGAGAATATCGTAATACAATTCATAGAACAACAACTGATCACAAGGTTTGGCATCCCTTCTGTCCTTGTTTTTTATAATGCAGCTTACTTTTCTTCCACCTTATTAACAGAGTTCTCCCTAGATAAAGGAATCATAATTAGATACTCTACAAATTATTATCCACAAGGAAATAGAGTGGCAAAATCAACTAATAAGAACCTAGTGAAGATATTGAAGAAAACGGTTGCATACAACCAGAGGAATTGGCATAATCTTCTTCATAACGCTTTATGGACAGATAGTGTCACACCCAAGGAAGCTATATGGAATTCCCCATACTTTCTTGTATATAGACAAGAAGCCATTCTCTCGAATGGGTTATATCTTCCATCTCTTCAACTTGGTCAAGATTCCATAGAGCAACTCTCGTCAATATTATAACAAAGAATTGACACCCTGCTCATGCTAGAAGAAGAAAGGGAGAAAGATAAATCAAAGTTCATAGCCTACCAACAGATAGGCAAAAGGTGGTTTGATAAGAATAAGGCTAAAGAGAAGAATTGTGTGGTAGGAGACTTAGTCCTAAAGGAAAACGTTCTAAGTTTCAGAATCTATGGCTCAGACCTTTCTAGGTGGCCGAGAAGATTGGGTTAGGCACGTATCGAATACAGAATCTGAGGGGGGAACCTGACTCTCTCCCAGTGAATGGCCAATCCCTAAAACAATATTTTCATTATATATATATCTTCTTTGTTTATTTTAGATTCGTTGATTTATCTTTTTCATTTATACAATTTTTTTTTTATATTTTGCGATTTTGCCTCTGAGTTTTTGAAATATTTTGTTTAGCAAGGAAATGGTTGACCTCAAATCATGCGACATAGAAAACTTTGTTCCTAACTCATTGCTCACATACAAACACAATAAATGTTGAGGAACCCACGGTTTTTTCGAGGGGTTTTCTATCTAACCTGGGCAGATGAACAAATTTGGGGAAATGCAGAAGTGTCCACTTGGTGGTCTGGGAAAACCTTAAGAGAAAGACGGTAATATGGAAAGCACTACATGCACATTAGAGATAGAGCTAGTGAGTTCCACTTTAATCACCTCATTCTTTCAAATAACAGATGTTCTCCTCTCCCGCTCGCTTATGAAATTCTTATGAAATAAAAGTCGGCCATATCAAATGAGCTCAGAATAAGAGAGGGTATGTCGATATCTTCGTTGGGGATATGGACGCTCACTGGAATCGGAGCAAGGTCTGTGACATCAGGATGACTCCGTCGGGGTTATGGACACTCACTGGCAGGGGAGCATAACCATAGAAAATGAATAAATGTAACTAAAAGGCCTAGTGACAGTGAACGCTTTACTAGACTCTTGTCAAAGGGGGGCGTGATTCAAGGTTACAGGAAATGAAGTTTGAATAAAGATTGAAAACCCCATAGGTAGGCCCGAATGTGTCAACCATGGAATTTCAAATGCAAGGGTAAAAGAAGATCTGATGAAAACCAGTGAAGTTCCTAATCATATTTTGCATCAACCGAACCCGAGGAAGGAACAAAGTTTCTGCTTTCACCCAGTAAGTCTCCGTTTGTTGAGCACTCAACACACCTTAAAAAGCCTATGTCAATTTTTCAATTTTTCGGTACCACTTGATATTTTCACTATCTGAATTTGATTTTCTTTTGGGAAATGTTGTGTCTTTTCTTGTTCTCTTGACTCTCATTAGCTATTTAGGTTTGTGTAACATTATGAAGCCCCATGAATTAAAAATACTTAACACTTAAATAAGGAATCAACAGCAAAAACACTTCACTCGATGCGCTCAAGATTCAGCATCGGAAGGAATTAAGAGGTGAAAAAGAATCACTCTGGAAACCTCAGTCGCCAAGTGTTGATCTTCATCGGTATCGGCGAAAGGAAGTTTAGTTTCATGACAAGTATCACATATGAACATCATCGATCGTCGATCCCCGATCGACATCGATAAAATGTGAACGAAGTAAACATTAAAGAAGAAATAAACGATATCACCGATAGATGATACCCGACGCGCTTGTCAGAATTGGAGAAGACCAAATTGCGATGAACATTCAGACCACGCTAAAAGAGTTTTCTCTGATTACCAATTCTCGAAGATTTTCGACATTGAGAGTTTTGAGGAAGCTAATCCATAGAAAAACTAGTGATATGTTCATCCCTAACACCTTTTCAGCATCGGTGAGCCCAGGTTTATTTTAGAATGCACAACTTGAAGAAAGTCCTAACTCTAACTAATACACATGAATTGAGTCACTGGTCTTCAACACCACATGTCTTTTCCATATTGGAGAAACCATACGGTCTAGATTAACCCTGAGTCATTCTTGGTTCCCTAGGTCCAAGTCACACCCTCGAGGTAGTTTTTCCACGTTAGCACTGGACACATTCATAGCACATCCCCGATCCCAGATCCACCCACTAAGAAAGTGACACGATGTGATGTTTTAGTGCTAGACGCGATTATATTCAGAGTATTTAAGGGATTAATTAATTTCAAATCCTACATTAGTTGTTGCTTCATGTGCGAATGAAAATAGCCATTTGAAATTACCGATAGACCACATCACCATCCGCGCCTCCTTCGTCAACCCGTGATGAATTTAAGTTGCAAAGATTCGGCGGTAGAATTGTTTGAATTTCACTCATCACATAAATTAAATGGTTGATATGACACGGTAATTCCTTCCCTGGTTTAAATTATCTTGAGCCATTGTAAACAAAACCATTATGCATGCAAAGAATTTTCAGAGAATCCGGAGAAGCGAGAAGACCAATTTGAAAGCTGCAGAGTTCCCGTGAGTATCAAATAACCAGGTCTAGCAAGCCTTACAGGTATGTATCAAAGTTTATGATTTTTACGTGGCTACGATTTATATATTTGTTATCTAGTTACATTCTTTGCATGGTATCTAAACTTTGATTCTTTAGTTGTAGGAACAATGCCATCAAGGAAGTCGAACATTAGACTATCACCAAGGGCACCGAAGTTTAAGGAGCCAAAATTAGGCGAAGGTTCCTCTCCAGGTGTCGCTAAACAGTTGGAATATACTCCAAGGCCAAAACTAGTCATTAAGACATCTACAAAGAAGGTTTTCATTCAACATCTGACCTTTGGAGACATGGAGGAAAGAACAGGGACCAAGACGACACTCCCACATTGGGGAGAACTCTTCAAGAAGATCATCCAGGTGGAATTCCCTAAATACATCCTACATAGTGACCCAGATGTAAGAGCACTCGATGACCAGGGACGAAGACGACACTCCCACATTGGGGAGAACTCTTCAAGAAGATCATCCAGGTGGAATTCCCTGAATACATCCCACATAGTGACCCAGATGTAAGAGTGCTCGATGACCAGGTATTCCTGAATATCTGACGGTCGTACCTGCACATGGTAGCAAGAATAACCCCGATGTTTACCTGTATAGAAATACTGTAATGGCTCATCAACCACACAGACACATAGAAGTGCTTAATCAATGATTACAATGGTGGGTGTGTCGGAGTTTTCCTTCTAGGGAGGTCCAAAAGTATTACAAGCTTAGAGACCCTGAGGAGTGAATGAACACTGAATTCACCGTGAAATTCTATGTGTGCCATGACACCAACCAAGTAATGGACTCATGGTGTCAAGAAGATAAGAAATACACCAACTAGACCTCTGGCTGGTAGCAAACGACCAATCTAAGAGAGCCATACATCTTCCTAATGACTCGCATCTGTCGGTTGTATGGGGAGAAAGACTGCTCTATATTTTTGGAGGCATGGATGCCTCTATCTTACAGAGTAGATATTTCTGGGAGTGGATTCAATAGGGGAGCCATCATTTCCAAGTATCTGAGCATCTGCAGACAACAGGCTCAGACGTTGAAAGAAGGGGAGACTTCATCCTTCTACATGGCCTCATACTTGTTAGATGTCATGTGTGCCAGAAACGTATTTTCCAGCATGAACCTAAGTTGGCACATCACAGAGCTCCCATTCCACATATATTTAATTGTTTTATGGGAGAAAAAGTACAAAAAATCCTACTCCCTCATCTGCGATGAATTCATCGCATGTATTTATTTTATTCTTTTTAAGAAAGAATGTCTGAGACTATCGACTACGGCCAAAAAGGTGATATCAAAGGTCAGCAACTAGTATCTGGACGAATGTGATAATTACATTAGGGTGTTCGGGGCCACTGGAGCACCTCATCTCCTACCATCACATGTCCCCGACCAGCTTGTAGTGGGAGAGATATGCTACCAGACCATCCTGCAAGGCTACAATGCCACCCTGGTCAAGGATAAGAAGGAGGCGTTTATACCTTATGAATTCCATGTAGGCTTCTACTTGGTGAAAGACACCACTCAATCCAAGCAGGAAGGGCTAAGCCAATTATAATTCTGATTCCACAAGAACGAACCAAAGGGTCTAGTTGTGAAACATGCCTCTCAAGTGTCATCCTGCTGGCCATACTCTCATGACAAATTTGAAGATGAAATATTCACTAAGAATGCCCAAGACTGGGACGAGGTGGTGGCAAGGATGGTTGATCCCAAAAGGACCAAGTTCAGAGCCATCAGTCTGGACGAACAAACAACAACCATAGAACAATCGGCTCAAGAGTCCCTCATATCCAAAGAAGAAATGATAGCGGCCGAAGATGCAGTTTCCCAGGTAGCGGCCGAAGCAGCAAAGATACCCCCGGTAGCCCCAGTACAAGACAAAGGTTTCCATATGGAACATGATGCGTGGGAAAGTGGATTTATCATGTTAGAACAAGCGCATCGGATAATTGATTAGCTGCAAGATGACTCAGACCTCACAGGAATAACAGGGTCCCCTGCTAATAACCCAGATGGAAGCCAGACGGGCCCAAGTGGCCTTGAATTCATAGACATTGATGAAATTACTGGGTTAGATGACCCTAAATTCACAAAGCCACCAGTTGGATCACTGACGGGTGTTGCGACTCAGCCATAGAAATTCATAAAACTAGGGAGAGAAAGTGTGACAAACCCCCTAAGTGAACTGATAAAAATCTATGATGATGATGAGAGCCTGGAGGTATCCCTTCTGACCCCTATACATGTCGAAGAGGAAAAGGGGCCAGAGAAGACATCTTCCCCAGTTCTCGACGCTCGAATTTAGGGGCTTCTACAGAACGGACAAGAAGTTGAGAGTGTCTTATTCACTCAACTTTCCAATGCACCTGATACCCAAGTGGACAATCTGAAGGATGATCCAGGGTCGGGCGAACAAAAGGAAGAAGCTCCACAATAGGAAATCAGTGTCTCAATGACCAAGGATCAAATAAGTATCAAGCCTACCCCCGATGCTTCAATTTCAATTGGTACTCAACTCTGAGTGACAAACAAAAGTTGGGCCTTCAGAACACAGGGAGGAAGTTCAAGATACCAGTATTGAACAAGTATATACCATCAGGAGTCTGGGGAATACACTCACCTGGGGATATCAACAAATCCCCGAACCTGTGGACGAAGTAGCTGACATACATGCCATCACTTATGACCAAAAAAGGAAAGCTATCATCCATAGAACCACCAAGAAGAGGAGGATCACTTTATATCACTCCATCCTCATCACTACGGAGGAGAATTTGATCAACACAGAGCATGCCAAGACCTCTGAAATTATCGGTGCAGGGATGGAAATCATAGATGCCACCCTAGATAGAGATAAAATAGATGAGGAGTTGGCCAATGCTCTAAAGGAATTGGAACATTTTCACCACTTGGAGAAATACTATCAGGACACCACACAGGTCGCGGTGTTCCTAATGAGTGAATTCCAGGAGGCCTATAACAAATTTACAAATGAGCGACACCTATTCACTGCAAGGATAATCGAGCTCTAAGAAGACACCCTCATGGCACTTTCTATGTGAAAATATATGGAGAGATGGTACGAGAAAGCACAACAAGCCATGGAGAGGGTCGACTATATCGGTGTGGTCCAATAGGGTCGAGATACAGAAGAACACAAAACTTGGGTGTTAAAAGAGAGAAGCCTTGATTGCATAAAGAAATTGTCCGAGTATTGGGCAAAAATGACTTGGGAACCTCATTAGGAAATCCAAGAAAAATGTGCCAAGTGTGAGAAAAGTTGGATCAAGATCAACCAGGTAATGAAAGACATCAGCCTCCCCAAGTTTGGCACACCCAACGACTTTGTCGACTTGCATGACATAGTCAAGACTGATATCGAACAAGACTCATCATGGGTCGAGGAAATAACTAAGGTGACAGATAAGGCACCAGGTCAGGTGCGACATTTCATGGAGAACCCAATCAAATATCAGGCTATGTTGCAACAATTAAGTTCCATAATATTCAAGTACTGAGCATAAGTAGTGGAGATAAGAGAGATTCACTCAGCCCCAATGGAACAACATAGATTCCCATATGCCAACACATGTGAGGATCTATTTATCAAGTGGTTAGAATACGAGAAGAGTCACACATTTAAGTGATATCCTAAGATGACTCTTAGAGAAACTGATAGAAGAAGAGCAACATGTGGTGATTTTTTTTTTACTTAGATGCACTTTAGTTTTTATTTTTAGTTATTTTTATGTTATAAATAAGAGCATCGACTGATTAGTTGAGGGGTCGATGGTTGTTGCAAAGACCCTCACTTTTTTTTTGTTAAGAACTATTTTAGAGATTCCTTTAATTGAGAAGTCGTTTTTGGTACTAGAGACAAGTTTGTGTTTCATCAAATGTGTGTATGATTGGATGTGGATAAGAAATATTTCTTATTTTGTCTCATGAATGGATGTTGTAACGAGTAAGAGCTACTAAATCAATTGATAAGTTATTTGATTCAATGTTTTACAGTTCTTGTCTTTAATGATGAAAATAAATCATTGTGTTATTATGTGATTGATAATTAGAGTTGAATACCACTTCCCATCATTTATCACATGCATTTTTTCTTCTGATAAATTGTATCTTAGTCAGTAACTGAATACCACCACAGTTAATGTATTAGTATTTGTTGTCCCTCAACCAATTTTTGAGAGAACATTGGTTGTGTTTGACCATTTTTGGGACTTCGATAGGCTGGTCAAAGAAGGAGCACCCAGGCGGAGCTAAGATCGCGGGATCTCACCTATTTTGCAAGATTTTGGGGCTTTAAGGTTTTATGTTACGGGTTAAGGGATGTCACCCCATGGGTTTACCCATGATTAAGCCTTTTTGTAATATATAAATAAGTAACTAATCGATGTAAGGGATAGTTCTAGATAAGTGTTGTTTTGACTTGTAATTCTCTTGGTGCATGACTAGTGGCTTCGTGCAAGAGGATGTGTTAAGACTTGCAGAGCTAAGTGAAAGAGATTGTAAGAGGCTTTGTGCTAGTAAGGAGTTGGCTCTGTTCCTTGACCTAGTTTTGGGGAAGGTGGATCTAGTGCACTGTGCGCAGGTCACCTATCCAGTGCAAAGAATGGCTCTGTGGCTTTGTGCACAGGAGTAGAGGAATGTAAGAATATTGCAGACTAATAAAGAAGAAGAGAAGAAGTTGGTGGATGTATCCCCACACTGGGGTGAACCACATATATCCTTTGTTGATGTGCTTTGTGCGATGTTGTTGATGTTCTTTATGTGGCTATTTGCTTAGTGTTGTTGATATAATGTATGATGAATGCATCTAATGTTGTATCTTAGTGATTAATAATATGAATGAATGTTATATCTGAGTTAATGCTATGTGCTAAGTGACTGGAAGTATTAGATATTGATTATTACTGTGTTGCTCTGTAATAAGGGTTAACCTGCAATGTGAATGAAAACTAAGAGCTAATGCATATTATTGGCTAAGTGATTATCTGTTAAAAGTGTTAATAACACATATTTGTGTCCCGACTAGGTTGTAGACACCTTATTCCTACAACCCCTACGCCTCTACCTCCGGGTGAGACTTCATTTTCTTAAGGTGTTGTCCGAAAGGGCCAGTAGTTAGGGTTGGTGCGTTGTTGAAGCATTAAAACCTGGGTATGGTTCTATTGGGCGGGGACCTAAAACTGTTTTATAATCCTAAATTGCACCAGAATTGCATACCTGACACGATGCCATCTTACTTGCTATGTTTTCCAAGCTATCATTCAACAACTCTTATAAAAAAAAATGATTTTAAAGATGTACACTAGCTGCACCACTACAACTCACATACACACTCTAGTTGCACCACTCGCCCATTACACCACGCTAGGCGCACCATTAGCATATGTTTCAAAATTCGTTTTACCAAAGGGATATGGGCATTTGGGACGTTATCTAACCATTTGATCGCCCTTAGCCAGTCACCCAACCGTTACTATCTCTTTTTGGCCTATAAAATAATGGGTTGGGGTCCCATTCCGGAAGGAATCACGAGATGAAAAGAGACTCATGGCTTATTCCCCTTTGCCCCAATATTTTGTAGCCACATTGTGAGTCTAAGCCACATTTCCCTTTTCCTCCATTGTGAACCCTTGCGTTTATTTTGTAGCCACATTGTGAGTCTAAGCCACATTTCCCTTTTCCTCCATTGTGAACCCTTGCCATTCCCCTAGAGAGAATTGAAGAGGAGAAGGATATGTGAAATAGGTTGGTGCATGGTGAAGAGGATCTCGGACCAGGTTAGAGGAGAAATCGTCGATCTCATTGTAAGTAAACTTTGTGATTCTAATAAAAGGAATATTTTTTCTGTCCCGCCATATGATGCGTCCAAATATTGTTTTATGTTTTTTTATGACATATAACCCACCAATTCATATATGAAATGCATGTTTGTAGTTCTTCATTTGTCTGTATATGAATGTAGGTCAGCCTTGGGAGGAGACTTGTAGTCGAGGAGAAATCGAACGCAAAAGGATTGACACTAGACACGTGGTTTAAGGTAGAGTTACCGGATCCTTTTACTCTGTAGTTCATGCATGAATGTGGGGTACAGTCGGGGTAGTTATAAAATGTATGATACTTTTAGATGGTTAGATTTGCCTACATGTTGAACCCTAGTGTAGTCCATATGGGGGTTTTCCCGCTATAAGCAGACTTGGAGACCGTACTGGGAAAGACCTCTAGGGTTTTTGGGGATATTCTTTTGAGTGCTTTGATTAGTTTAATTACTTTTTTCGAGTTTCTGTAAGTTTCTGTGTCTTTAGTGGATGTTGGTCTTCAATACCAGTACTCCTTCTTGGTTGCTTGACTGTTGATTTTTCATTTTTTTGAGAAGTTACAAAGGTGTACGTGGCCTGTAGTGGGTTTGCAATCGTACACACGCGCCCTACCTTTGGACATCCCACGTACATACGATGGCTGCTGAAGTGTCAAAAGTAACACTTCTCAGGGGTTTTCTTCATATATTCATGGTCTCTATTATAACAGTCAGTATCCTAGGTTTGAATTCAACATAACTTTCTTTTTATCAAAGATTTCTTATGTTTTCTTTATTTAGGGTTTTTAGACAAGTTTGTGAGTCTACTATGATCTTCCTGTTTGGTATTGTGAGTAACTCCCTGTGATCTGCGATGGGACATAATTCATTTCTTGGCCTTGACTTGTCATCATTTTTCCCTTTTTTTCTTTAGAAGAAAAGAAAAGAATTCATTTTCAAATTTCTTGTTTTGAAGCACAAAACAATAAAAAAAGTTTTCATTTCTTTGTTTGGAAAGAGTAGTTTAGGTTTGTTGTTTCATTTATCAAGGAAAAAGAAAGTTTTCTTAAGTTCTTTACTTGAATACTTAGGACATTAAGTAGCTCGTAGTCGAAAGAAATATTGTTTTAAGTTTTTTATTTTCAAAGATCTAAGGAAAATAGTTAAGAAAAGTTTGGTGAAAGAGTTTAAATTGGAAAATCTTTATTTGTGAAGAAGAAGTAATTTTTTTTTCAGTTTCATTTTATGCTCTTCTCTTTCATCTCTTAAAAATGTCACTGGTTTCAGTTTCGTTCCTTTTGACTTAATACAACCACTAAAATTAACACTTAATTAAAAATCATTAGACTTTGTGTTTATAAGGTCCATCAATTTAGTCTAGGCTAGAGCCTTGATTTAGGATTGGAGAGGAAACTCTTCAAGGCTACAAAAACAAACATAAGAGTATGTGCTAGGGAGTGCTTAAAAGTCCAGTAATTGTGAAATTTATCTGGGACCCCCCTCTAACACAGGGGATAAACACGATGACGCGTACGGAAAGGTAGCGGAGATAACACCTCCAAAGTCAGACCAAGTCTAGTGGGGAACACATATAGAGGGCTTATCTTGGGATTCCATTGATCACATTTTCCATGGAGCTTTGTGGGTTTCAAATTCATTCTATATCCTCAGTCATCTTCTGGAACACTTGATTTCGATACCCTTGATAGGTTTCGGGCTTGATACCCTTCTCATTGTGGTCCACCCGACTGTCGACTGTACCCGCCTGGTGACTGTTCGCGTGATGGCAACCTAGTTGCCCTTATATTAGTGACTCACACAAGTGAATGCGGGGGTATACCATGGTACCTAGGACAAACATTGGGCCACACTTTTCATATTATACCCGAAGGGTGCTTCCGTATTCTAGTTTCACTTGCACCGGTAAGTTTCTCTAGTGTTGGTTGGTGTAACTGTTCTTCCAACTAGCTAGTAATATGCTTGTCTTATCTCATAGGGAATTTTTCTAGTGTGTGTTGGTTCTTAAATGTTAATAGATAGCCCTAGTGTGTCTTTGATATTCTCACACAGTGGAGGATCAGGAGCTCCACTGGTTGTGAAGGATTATTGGCCTATCACCCATTAATCTGGAGCCACCACTGCCACCGCTAAGGAGAAGACTAGACTAGCAAGGGTATTTTGAGGTGACTGAGTCACATGAAACTGTGCCTGACCCATCTCCGAGAAGATAACATTTGATTATGGAGGAACCAACCATTTCTGACCTTGGAGCGGAAGCTCTTGGTCCTTCTAACCCTTTGATCATTGATCTATCGATTCCCATCATCAAACGGGTTTACCCTTATGAGTGTCTGGTAGTGTCACAAGTAGTGACGAAAACCAATGTTGCTACTTCTTCAGGGAATTCTCATATTCCCTCTACGGATGTCACTACAGGGGGTGTTCAGCCTCCTAACCAACCATCTCTAGTCTGGACCACTACGGTCTCAACCATATCTACCTTGGGCAATGGTCTGATTTTGTCTATGGTGGCGACCACCGCTCCCTTCACCCAAAGTGTGACAGGCCCTCCGTTCTCATATGAGATGCCTAGCTTCGATATGAAATATGTCCTTTCCTACTCCACTTTATAGACTTTAGGTCTGGGGGAAGGGAGCTTGAACGCTCCTCTACAAGGATCCATGGGGGGCACTTTAGCTCCCTATAACCCTTTCCCTTACGGAGGGAGTCATATACCTCCTTTGTCCCCTTTGCTTGGCAGTGCTCACTAGCACTTCGTCGGGTTGAATGTAAACTATAGTTCATTTGGAGCAAGTAGTCAACGACTTCCTTCTTATAGCATGTCGGTTGGTTCAACATCATTCTCTTTGTTCAGTGCATTTGGTAACAATGCTTTCTCATCAGCTTCTGTCTCGTCCGGAGGCAACCCCGGTTATGGAAAACCAAATCCTATGCAGGGTACTATTCCTACACAGGGGGAAAACTCAGGAATTCCTTCCTCACAAGGACCTTGGAATCCATGGCAAGGATCAGTTCTCTCATTAGGGATGTCGACTGGGGGAAACCCCTTCCATAGCCAATGGAACCCTGAGAAAATTCCATGATCTATGCCTATCGGATCGGCCAGGGGAAACCCTTTCTAGAATCCTTGGAATTAAACACAAGCCCAACCCTCCACTTCCTACTACGGGAGTCAGTCGATGACCTCTCAACAAGCGCAGAACCCGTACACTGGTCACGACCATGGTTTTTACTAGAAACCTGGCCAACAACCTAAATTTTCTTGGCAACCTGGTGCTAGACAAACTCCAGGCTCCTTTTTCCCTAGTTATAATCAACAAACCAAACTTTCATTTCTAGAAACTTTGCATTTTCCAGACTTGTCAAGGTTACTAAATGACCCTATCTGTCATGATCTGCATTGGCCTCCTATGCCAACCAAGTTACCTTTGGACATTCCAAAGATCAAAGCTAAGCCTAATGAAGATCCAGGCGATCATGTGACTACCTTCCATCTATGGTGCTCGTCCAACTCATTGAACGATGACTTCGTACAGTTGTGTTTGTTTCAACACACTCTCATTAGGAGTTCTATGAAATGGTACATTGAGCTTGACCGCTCAAGATACTCTTCCTTTGGAGAATTGGCTATGGATTTCTTAAACCATTTTCAATTACCTGTGAGATACGACGTCGACACTGAATTGCTAGCCAATTTTGAGCAGATAGAGGTGGACCATATCTCCGATCACATACGAGAATGGAGATGCGAGAAGAGTTTGATAAAAGTACCTGTCCCACCAGCATTCCTTCTTGAGTGGTTGCTTAAGTCTTTGGTACCTTAGTTATCCAAAGACATTGCAACATCGGGGGTCTTTTAAGAAGAAGAAGAGATAATGAGAGTTGAACAGCTAGAGATGATTTACTCTCAGTCTGTTTTACTTTACGAAATATTGTCAGATGCACCTCGGTCATTTATTGACAAAACCAAACAGATATCTTGACCACATGCTGATGGTATTGTTGGTTCAGTGCAATAAAATCCTTTTGATCAACTGTGAAATCAACTACAACAATTGTCAATACAACAGAAAACAACCATCTAGACCACTGATTTGGTTGCTCCACCTACCCAAACGTCGGATTTAAATAGTGTGCAATCGACAACCCTGAAGGCCACCCGACAGCCTGATGGGAAGAAAAAACAATGAAAGAAGGGTAAGGGGGATAAGAAACCTACCAATAACGTTGACGGAGGCAACACAGAAAAGAAGATGTCCAAGTATCTGTGTAATTTTTGCATGGAAGACCATCTAACTCACCAGTGTCGTTGTCTTGTGGAGGCCCAAACTTATTGGCACAGCAATAGCCTGTCATGTTAACAAACCCATTTCCACATGGGAAAAATTTATCTCAAGCCTCTTCGAGTGCAGATGGGGGTCATCAGGGACCCCCTTCGTTTGCGAATGTGTATATTATGAAAGGTGATGCCTATATATCAAATATAGTGCATGACTATGAAATGGCAAACACCACTGAGAAGGGTAAAGAAGCTGAAAACCCACCTCTTCCTCTCCAGATTGAGAAGACGTTGGGATAAACAATGACACGCATCCCAAATGGTGCGTTCAAGAAATCTTCTCACAATCCAAATGTAAGGGCCACCTAGAACTACTTTGTGGCATAGGATATGTCTCAAACCCCTTATGCAATGCCCTTCCCAGAGAAAGGCTCTGTTAGCTGCCTTACGATCTGCTGAGACTTGTAATTCGGGAATGATCATGCTTGATAGGACTGACTTAAAACATCACCTCCCCTACCACGTGGCGTTTCAGATAGTAGTGGAATATACCAAAAAAACTTTTACTTGGAACATTTTCCGCACAGTGGTCGATGAGGGTGCCTCGACATGCATGATGTCTTTGGTATGTTGGAATGCCATTGGCCAACCTATTTTGTCTCCATCACCTACTCTTCTTACCGCATTCAACGGTCATTCATTCTGACCACATGGAATCATCTCCTCTTTCCTAGTGTAGTTAAGGGGGGAGACCATGTGCGCCGAGGTTGAAGTGGTCAATGCATCTCTCGATTACAATCTCTTGTTAGGAAGGAGTTGGACGTATGCTATGCAAGCAGTGGTCGCAACAGTTTTCTGGGTCTTGTTATTTCCACATGAGGGTTGGATCCTATCCATTGATCAATTGTCCTTCTCCCATATTGACTCTTCACCGGGGGCATCCATGGTCTTGATTATTGATAACCCTCAGCCCAACATCGTCAAC
This sequence comes from Picea sitchensis, assembly GCA_010110895.2. Lineage (NCBI taxonomy): Eukaryota > Viridiplantae > Streptophyta > Pinopsida > Pinales > Pinaceae > Picea > Picea sitchensis. The sequence continues at coordinate 21,900 of SNQJ01S0171814.1, forward strand.
GTAGGGGTTGGTTTGTTCCCACCTTTGATGGGTACTTTCGATTACCAGCCTCCGAACGACAATGTCAATTACATATCAGTGGTCCCCGTCCAGCCTAGGGATGAAATTTTTCAAGTCTCGTCGTTTCATATGACTTACTTTGATGATCCGTGGACTCTTCCTTCCCCATCAGCCATGATGGAAGGGACAGGGCACCATGGCATGGCCATGCCTTTGTCTGTGGTAGAAGTTCCGTACTCTATAGTCCAGAAAGCTTCCGTCGATCCCGATCTGACTCCCACACAGGAGTTAGATTCTGTTCTTGAGCCTATTTGGGCTCAAGTTTCCCTTGTCGATATTGACTCTTTAGACATAGTCTTTCCCTCAGATGAAATGATTATTGAGGCAATGACTAGTCCAGACAGATCCTGGGATGATCTCCATCACAGATCTTATTTTTTACTGAAGTTGAGAAGAATTAAAGCAGGTGAATTCACTTTGACTATGACTGGAGATAGGTATTGTCCTATCAATCCTTTGGCTACACACTCAGTTTATGCTGAAGGAAATATGGCAACCATTTATTAAATGATACCTATTGATATCTCCAAAACCCCTGGCATCGTGGAGAATGTATTCGTCGGAGCGGACTTCTCCCCCGAGGAGATTCGAATCTACATGGATTTATTTAAATAATTCTACGATGTGTTTTCTTGGTCTTATGAGGAAATTCCAGGCATAGATCCAAGAATCATTGAACACAAAATCATGACTTATATTGACACCAAGCCAGTCCGAAAGAAGCTTCGTCCAGTTAATCCTAAGAAAGCAGCAACTATTGAGGCTGAAGTAGAGAAACTACTCAAAGAAAGATTTATCTACCCCATCCAATTGACTCAATGGGTGTCAAATCTCGTTCCATTCGACAAAAAATAGGGTACAATTCACGTATGTACGGACTTATGTGACTTGAACAAGGCCTATCCAAAGGATAATTTCCCCACACCATTTATTGACCAGATAGTCGATGAATGCACAAGTTGCGAGGCTTTTTCTTTCATGGATGGTTTTTCAGGATACAATCAGATACAGATCAAACCCGAATACCAACACAAAACCGCTTTCATCTGTCTGTGGGGTACATTCACTTATCGGAAGATGCCTTTTGGTCTGAAAAATGCTGGAGCTACTTTTTAGTGGGCCATGTCTTTTTCTTTCCACGATCTCAAACACATAGTCGAGGCTTATCTTGATGATTTAACATCAAGATCTCGTAAAAGAGTTGATCATCCCACGCACCTATGACTTGTCTTTGGGCGATGTCGCTACTACCAGATCTACTTGAATCCAAACAAATGCAGTTTTTGCATGACATCGGGTCGTCTGCTAGGTTTCATAGTTTCAACAATGGGGATCAAGGTCGATCCTCTCAAGGTTGAGGTAATAGTTCAATTGCCTCCCTCATACACAGTCCCTCAGATTCAGAGTTTACAAGGAAAAGAGAAATTTTTACGGCGTTTCATTGCAAACTATCTCGAGATCACAAAGGGTTTCATGCATTTACTAAAGAAGGACGTTCCTTTTCATTGGGATGAAGCTGCTCAACGCTCTTTCGAAGCACTAAAATGCACCCTCACAACTTCCCCTCTGCTTCGACCACCCGATTACAATAAAGATTTCTTATTGTACTTGGTCGATACAGATTTGACCATCGGTATGGTCTTGGTTCAGGAGGATTATTTTCTTGAAGAATACGTAATTTATTACCTGAGTTGAGGCCTAGTTGGACGGGAACTCAATTATTCCCATGTTGAAAAACTTGCGTTGGATGCAGTGCATGTTGTCCAACGGTTCCATCATTATATCTTATTTCACAAGACCACCATCATTGCCATTGTGAATACGTTTCAATACATGTTGACAAGACATGTAATCGATGGAAATATCAGTATATGGATAATTATTCTCCAGGAATTTGACCTAGATTTTGTTTTGGTGAAATCCAAAATGTTGTTGGTCTTTGCAAAACTCATCTCGAAACTTTTGGTCGAGTTAGGTGATGTTATGCCCGAGGTGTCTCCTATTAAATGGGACATGTTTTTGATCCCGTCTTCGGACCCCTGGTATGGATATATACTAGTTTATATCCACACTTTGAAGTGTCCCACCTCTGCTTCTCATGATGAGCATCGTTGTATACGCCATCAAGCCAAGAACTATCTCATACTCGAAGACACTTTGTATCGTCGAGGTGTAAATTGCATTCTTCGTCAGTGCCTCACTCATGAAGATGCAGAAATCGTGCTTAACGATTTCCACACCGGAGCATGTGGCGGTCATATGTCTGGGTTGGAAACAACCCAAAAGATTCTATGAGTCGTTTACTTTTGGCCGAAATTAATCAAATATTGTGTTGAATCGATCAAGAAGTGCCACCCATGTCTGATCTTCTCTTGCAAGATGAGGGCACACCCCGCTCCCATGTTTCCCATCATCATAGTTGGTCCCTTCACCAAGTGGGGGATTGATTACACTACATGCAACCCCCCTTCATCAAGGGGGCATCGTTATATCATTGTAGCAGTAGACTACATCACGATGTGGGTCAAGGCTATGCCAATGTTTAAAGATGATGGCAAGACTGCACCTCTCTTTTTGTTTAACCATATAATAGCAAGGTTCGGCGTCCCAAGAGAGATTATCAATGACCATGGTAGTCACTTTCAGAAAAAAATGATGTCTAAGTTAATATCAAAGCTTGGGTTGAGGCAAGAGCATTCATCACCCTACTACCCACAAGTGAATGGTCAGGTGGAAGCTGTGAATAAATCTCTTAAGACTATTCTCCAGCGAACAATCAATTCAGCCAAGTCAAATTGGAATTTGATGTTGTACTCAGATTTATGGTCCTATCGAACCTTTGTTAAGACTGCAACCAGTTTCTCACCTTTTCAACTCATTTACAGGATGGAATCAGTTTTTCCAATAGAGTGCCAGATCCCATCTCTAAAGTTGGCAGTACAATTACTTCCAGACACTTCACCGCTTGAAGAGCATTTATTATATCTTGAGCAGCTCGATGAGCACCATCGAGATGCAACCTTGGCTAACGAGGCTCACAAACAAAGATTCAAGTGTCAGTATGATCGATCTGTTCATCCTCGTATTTTCTCCGAAGGTGACCTTGTCCTGGTCTATGACCAAGATAAGGATCCCCTGGGGGCAGGCAAGTTTAAACCCATGCGGTTCAGACCTTTCATCGCGAAGGAGGTACTGAAGAAGGGCGCTTATCGTCTAGTGGAATTCGAGGGAAATACTTTGGAAAAGCCTAGAAATGGGCTTTACCTCAAGAAGTATTACTCGTAGGTGGGTCTCCTTAAGTGATTTCTTGTACATATGTATAATTCTTGTACATTATTCTTTTAGTTTTTTGTCTTTATGGTTTTATGGATGTATCATTTTTTATGTCATATTTTTCACTGTGGCATATGTCAAGTGAATCAGAGGTGTTCGTTGGTTTTGTGAACGGTGCTAGCCGACACACTTAGAGTCTTTCTTCCGCATCTTGGGCGATTTTCACACCTCAGGGCCAGTTACTATCTTTTGGAGGTATCTGTTTAGGTGACGCCACAAACAATGTTTTCGAATACCACGCAGTTCTAGAGTTGCTTTGTGATGCTTTGTCGCTTGGGATCTCTCACCTATGGTTCTACTTAGACGCTCAGTTGGTTGTGTCCCAGTTAAATAGGGTTTACCGCGTTCATGATCCTACTCTACACCGATGATTCCTTAGGGTATGTCTCTTAGAACGAATATTTGATTACATTACATATATCCATGTTCCTAGGAGATTGAATCAAATCACAGATATTCTAGCTAATCATGTATTAGATTGGAATTTTGCACACATGTAAGAAAAATCACACACACGCACATGTAAATACATTTGTAAATAAATGTAATCCATAAGACATAAAAAAGACATAAAAACATGTATATATATCGAAAGTATCAGAGTACATGGGTGGGCACAAGCGCCTCAAAAAATATAAGTCCAGTAAGAGTCACAGGGCTTATGCCCTCAAAACATATACAAAAGGTGCCCTCAGCACATAATGTTAAATTTTTAATTAAATAAAGTACCTAGGCAAGTGTTTCTCATCCTTAGGTGCCTAAGGGGTGAGAAAGTGCCTAATGTGGGCCCTAGTCATTTAATTTGTGAGATGCAAATTAAAATGTGACTTTATGACTTTAGTGAGGGTGAATGAAGAGACATTCAATCTCAGCCACTCATCTAATCTAATATCAGCCATTGGATTAGAAAACTCCTCACCTACCTCATGAGGTCGATTAGGGTTGGAGGGCGCACCCTTTGTTGGGTCATTGATTCATTTTTTGAGAGAGAAAGAGAGAGAGCATTTTCGAGTTTCAGAGGAAGCCATTTTTGAAAAGCTAGGGTATGCATCCCAAGGCTGCTATCTAGCATAGAAATCGAGGCAACAAGTAAAACATTGAATGCAGGCCGTACTGTATAGATAGAGAAGGTCGTACAACAAGCAAGGAAAGAACATAAATTGAGGTAAGGTACCATCCGAGCAGAGAGGCTGTACTGTACAAATTTTTGATTTCCGTACAGCAGGAAAAAAGGGCACAAAAGCTGAGGCAAAAAATACAGTCCATACTGTACAGATTTCGTATAGTCCGTACGACTATTATTCAGGCACAAAAATCGAGGAGAAGGTGTTGTGCTAATTTCTAGAAGTTTCGACATGTTTCCCAAGGTGGTCGTACAACATTTATTGCACTATTTTGGGCTGAGTGAGTTGGCACAAATTTTGAGGTGACCGTACAACATTTTGGAGGCACAAAAATCAAGGAGCAGACCTGTAATTAATTGCTGAAATTTCTGGGAAGC
>SNQJ01S0171815.1:0-20488 GCA_010110895.2 Picea sitchensis
AGAGCAGGTGACTTAAGCTACAGTACGCTTCCTTGGTTTCTACATGGTAGATTGTTAGTATGATTTATGATTTTAGTTCTGTATGTTTAATCAGGTAAAGAAAATTGTTGTCTTAGCATTCTAGTTGATGACTGAAATTTTCCCCACAACCCTTAGCTTGATGTTGAATAATTCCCATGGCATTTGATCCCTACATGTTTTGACCCTCCTATGGTTTATTGATTGTGATGATTTGTGGTTTATGTTTTTTTTCCTTTGTCCCTAACTCATCAGTCCGAACCTGAGAAGTCGGCCAGGGGCCTGATCTATGATCGTCACCTCAGTGTTAATAGACCTACGGATCTAAATGACCTACTTTTATGTGCTTGGATGAAGAGTGAAGGACATGTTTTCCCAACTATTTCCCCTTTTTATCTCTGCGTTGATCTCCACCTTGCCTCGGCCTCTGCATGTTTTATCACCACTACATCTTCATCGTTCTTGGCATCTCAAGATTGTGTTTAGTTTTCTCTGCATTTTTATATATTGCAAATGAATTTAACTCTGCGTTTTTGCTGGATAAATCAACTCTATGTTTTTACCYATTGCTGGAAACTAAAATTTGTGTTGTGATCGCTCCATTCACTTAACTCTTTGTTTATTTTTATTTAAGGAAACTATCCTTTGTGATTGATTGACTGTCTCTGCACTTCATCTCTGTGACTTCTTGTCACACTATCRTTGTGTCTTCTGGTTTGGYTGTGTTTTATTTGTTGACAACCGTTTTATTTCTAGGCGTTTTTCCTAGCATGTTACATAGAATTTCCTTGAATAAATGAACATCCATACCTTTGTTAGACATAGAATTGATAAGAGGCAACAAATTTAATGACCGACAACGTTCATTAAGAGACCCAGAAATTGGTATGGCCGCAATGTATATATATTCCTTAACTACGATTTCATAATTATTTTGACTGCGATTCCTTATATATTGACGGTATTGAGGATTGCGATCTACTTTTTATTTTTATACATGTGAGGCTTCATAAATGAGTGATTATTTGAGGAGCAATTTGATATTTTAAACACAATGTTGTTATATTTTATGGATAACAAATTGTGTGGTAAATAACATAATTGTATTGTTGGACATCGACCGCATATAGATTTGGGCAACGATATCTTTTGATAGCCAACAAGTATTACAATTGCCTCCAAATAGTGATTCTTGTGAGACAATGCATCAATGATTTGACTTCAATTACACCCTTAATTGTGATTCACTTGTATTTGGGCCTGTAGTTAAGTCGTATAGCATTTGACTGCAGATCAAGAGGTCTTTGGTTCGAACCCGATTGGGCTTTCTATGTTAAACTTTGTCTTCTCAATCCTTTTATTTATGATGCATTTATGTTGTGTTTGAAAAGTTACATTACCAAAGGTTACAGGATTCGAACCACTTGGGTGTAAAAAGGGGACACTGAAATTGGAATTGAAACTAAACGTCTACAAATTGTACCCACCTTTGTTGTGACACCTTTGCGTTATGTACCCACCTTTGTTGTGACACCTCTGCATGATGTAACCATGAATTTTCTGTGATAACTTTACCTCTGTGATTTGTATCCATGTAATGGATGTAATACATTACCTCTGCGTGATGTAACCACAAATTTTTGTGATAACTTTACCTCTATGATTTGTATCCATGTAATGGTTGTAACACCTTATCTCTGTGTGATGTAACCATGAATTGTTGTGATAAATTTAAATCTTCGATATGTACCCACGAATTTGCTGTAACACCCTACCTCTGCGATTGCAACGTTGAATTTACTTGTGCATTCGACCGTGTAGAATAACGATCCTATATTCCAGCCTGTGGTGAGGAATGTAACATGTCTTCATTAATTGGCAATGCGATTACAGCTACTGGCAGTTACGATTTTATTGATGGCATTATAGTTATATTTACTTTCTCTTTTGACAATGATTATGTATAATTCCATTCCATGGTGAATAAGGTACAACAACTCGCTTTAATGGCATTGCAATTGTATTTACTGGCTTTACGATTATATGTTTTTAACCACAATGATTTTATAGTTCCATTGGGTTGTGTGTATTATGCACGATTTTTTCTTTTAAGACATCCTTAGTCACCTATGTGCCTGGCACATGGTCCCTTGGACTTCGCTGCGTTCAGACTTACCTTGTGTCTTCTTTGTTACCATGTTAGGAGTACGTTTCATTTATTGATGGCCTTCCAGGACTCCGTTGTCATTTATATATTCCTGAGTTAATGGTATTTAACTATTGCCTTTGTTTAACGCTTGTTACTTATTGACAACCCTTCTATAAATTGATTAAAACATAGTCTAATTCATGTCGTGTTTTACCTAGATGGCTCAGTGACTTGTCATATACACGCCTCCTATTTTTTTTTAATTGACAACCCATGAATAATGTACATAGTAATCTACAACTTTGGTAAATTATAATTACTTCTTACAACAAATTATTAGCATTTGATGACCTCTTCATTGAATAGATAGCCTTGAATTGTTTAGATCTCCTTTAACTAACTCAAACCGGAATTGTCCTTTAGTTTTAAACTTGATTATACTGACCTATCAATTAGATGGTAATTGCAGTTTATGGTTTTAGTATTGGTTAAATCAGATTTTCCAATTAGATGGTAATGATGGACAAATGGTAATTAGACTTGCTAAACTGGTTGTATTTAATGTCATTTTGATTGTAAATTAAGGACTAATTTATAATTTAGACATGTGAGTTATATTATAATTAATGTTAATTATATGGTAATTGACGAGTTTAGGCTGATGAGCGATTGCGGTGTTGGCTAAGTCACGTAACAGTTGTGTTTTTTCTTTCTTGCTTGAGTAATTTCATCTGGAGTCTTGTCGACCGGATGTTGGGGGTCTGGGAATAGTCTTCTTGTCATTGTTTTGAATCCTAGCACGTTGGATTTTCTTGAATCCTTGGTCCCGTTGGGATGTGTTGCACCAAGGTTATTGAGACATCCATCATCTGGGGATAGCATGATTCCTAATGAGGGGATCATGGCACGCCCTATTGGATAACGATGAATGAAAACTTGTCCGGAGTCAGTGCCTTCCATGAGAGTGTCATAATGTTTGGATCGTTACAAACATCACTATAACCATGTACATATTTCTTTAAAAAAGACACATGGAACAAATTATGATCTCTAGCAGTAGGCGACCTAACATCTTCTAGTCAATATTTCAAAGAGCATTCAGAATCATATGATGAATATTTATTTTATCTATCTCTAGAAAGGAAGTATTGAGTACTTAGGATTGCACTTGGTTAGATGGAAAATACTTAGAAAGATGGGGGCTTAAGGACATTGAGTTTTTTGGGCCCGTAGATTGGATAAGGAAGGTTAGAAAACAATATTCAAATGCATCATTCCAATGAAATATTTTAGTTCAAGTGTTCTCTATAATCAGAAATAGTCTTGCATGGAAAGTAGGATCTCAGATGTAGTTCTAGATAAGATCTAGTGACATAGTCAGTCCTGGGAATGATGTATTATTTCCTACGTAAATTATTGACATCCTTAGGTATATTGGGTGTAGCTTTCTTCATAGGATTGTTTATCATTTATCGTCTTCAGTGTGGAGACAAGGCTAGTTATCGRGGGATTTATTGGGTATGTAAGAYMTTTGGATTCCTATATGGGATGAATAAATAATTTAKCTCAATTGCACTCATATCAATTTAAACCTATAAAATTATGTGATGGAATGTTTTTACACAAATTCTGAGGGATATTATTTAGCAAAGCTCAGATACCTTGAGTCAATGGAAGAGGATGATACCATTGAGGATTGGTGGTATAAGAAAATTTGGAAGATGCATGGCCTACCAAAATGCATAGTACTTTTATGGTTGGTCCTTTAGGAAAGGGTAATCACATGGGACATATTGAAAATATGGGGTAAGAAGGGTCCTTGCATATTCTGTATTTTTTAAATGAGGAAACAAATCTCCATTTATTCCTTAATTCTCATTTCTTGATTGCATTTTGGTCAAACATCTATAGAAACTTCGATCTATCTCCTTGTTGGAGTAAATGGTCGTTGATTGAATGCTTTAGAAATATATTTACTGTCCCTTACTTGAATAAGTGGATATTGTTTCCAGCCTTGGTGGTTTTCAGAATTTGGATATCTAGAAACATAAGTTTAATCAAAGGTAAAGAGGTGCCTTTATTCTAGACTACACRATAGGTTATGAGATTGATGGAACATTTTAAAGTTGTTAAAGTTGTGGCTCATCCATGTGTTCTTCTCCCATTGGATATTGATCACTCATATCCATGGGAATTTTTGAATCAGGAATCTCAATACTAGGGAAAGATCCGTGGCATTGGGTTTATCCTCTTTGATTAATTTGAATTGTTTTGTAACTGGGAAAGTCTACTTGGGTGTGGGTTCTAATAAATTTAGTGAATTCAATGCTCCCTATGGGTTGTTGAAATACGCTATAGTCTTTGGAGTTACACAACTTAAAATATTTCGTGACTCTAAACTAGTCACAGATTGGATGTTGTGTGTTTTCCAACTAGCCTACATGCTCTTGTGAATTTGGGTTGGCTCCTTAAAAACATTTCAAAGAATTTTCAGTTGATTTCCTACAATAATATATTCAGGTAGTTAAATGACAAGATATACTTTCTATATTATGGACCTAACCTCCCTAACCCCTCATGTAGGTAGAATAATATATTTTCCATGTAATAAAGGTTGATATTAATAAATAAGGCCTAGTTAATAAGGTCAACAAATCAAATGTAAAAACACCTAATAGAAGCTTCCTCTTCTAGAAATATATTCCTCTAGATTTTTCTTTTGGTAGCTCGATTTAGTATAAATAAGAGTCAAGGGCATGAGAAATATTCTCCTTAATAATTATTGTAATAGAGAACTAATCTACTGGAGGTTTCCCCCTTGAAGAAGTAAGTGAACATTGATCACATTTCAATAAAGGTATCATTTTGGTCTATTATTCACTATATTCTATTGTTCCATTGAAAACTTATGTGCTATTATTGTTTCTACCCAATATAACATAACCAAGTGCATAACAAGTGGTATTAGAGTCCTTTACTTGGCAATAATTATGGGTTAATTTTTTCAGGGTAGAGACATGTTCCAACGTATTTAAACTACAATGATCTCTCATTCAACACATAAATATGTGGTCATAGAAACATAGACACGGGAAATAGAAGAGGTTTTGAAGCTCAAAATGTTGGGCACCCTTGTTGGTACCACTTCGAGTGGTAGCCCATTAGAAAACACATGTATATGTACTTTCTCTTCCATGTACCTCTGGTATATATGGAGCCCCCTAAGTATCTTGAAAACATCCCTAGATCAACTGATCGACCTGTTGACTTCTATAGTGACACCAAGAACAACACTCGAGAAGATACTCTCTAGTAATTAGGTAATCAAGTAGTTTTATAAGGGTACAATCTATCCTTCTTAGTTGGTGCCCTGATATATTAGGTCGAGTACTACTATTCGACCCCACATGTATATCAGAGAGATATAGCCAGGGAAAATTGTTTTTTGTAGGAACCCTAAAAACCTTAACCGTTGGGAAAGAAACATAAAGGAAAATGAGCATAGAAGATATATTGTCGTGCAACCTTTCCTCTTGCATTTTGGTTGAAAAATCACTATACATTTTTTCTTGTTAAGAATTTGGGCATTTTGACACTGCAGTATTATTTAGATCAGAGTCTAACTCTGCAAGAGTAAAAGGAAAATGTTTGGTGCCTTACAAAACCCTTATTTGATACCTATTCCATTTGATTCCTATTTTCATATTCATCTTTGCGATACCTATGATTTTTAATCCTTTCTTTTCCTTTGGTCTCAATCCCCTTCCCGACACCCTTATTTGGGACCTATCCCATTGGATTCATGTTTTTTCAATAATAATCATGATACCCTTGAATCATTATCAAATCCCATCTGTTATATCTTATATATGCTCATTCTGGGATGTTATATGAGATTCTTCCTGATGCACCAAGGTCAAACTATGACCCTAGAAAAAAGTCTAGACCTCATGCCAATGGCATTATAGGCTCCACCAATGTGAAATCTGTAGACAAACCATTTGAAAGAGTTGTCTCTAAACCATTATTTAGGAGGGATAGCTTCATTTGTGTCTTCCAATCCCACTCAGTCGATGGATGTACATTCCATGCAATTGTTAATTGACCCAAATGGCAACCAGTAACCAAGCGGGAATAAGAAGAAAGTACATAATAATAATCATAAGGGTGGGAAGAATAATAATAAAACCAAGGAAAATGGTAATAATGAGAGAATGAATAATGATGTTGGTGAGGGAAAGAATGAAAGGCGTAAGTTGAATTTCCCTGTAATCTTTCTACACATGACTGCCTTTCTCATTTATGCCCCAAACTTGCAGCATATGTGAGGCTTTTATCTCTAACACCCGTCATGATGACAAATCCTTTTCCACATAACCAACACATGGCCTTGAGCTCCTCAAATTCCAAAAATGTGTTCGGTAGGATTAAAAACCCACCGGGACAAGACAATGACCATTTGTGCATAAATATGGTCAATTCTTAGGCTAATGTAGCCACTCGGTCTTGTGATTACAGTTCTCCACAAACTATACCTGGTCTATAATATTCTCCTCTTCTAGTGACACCCTTGAAGATACAAAAACCAGAGCCACTGCCTCGTATTCTGAAAGGAGTACTCAATCTCTCTACCCACAATCCAAATTCTAGAGCCGCCCATAATTACTCTATTTTTGAGGACCTAGGTCAAACCCCTTGTGCGATGTCGGTCCTAGAGGTAATCTAGACATTTCCTTCATAAAGGAATGCCTTTCTATCTACGTTATGAGTTGTAGATCCTAGTGGCTCTAAATTTATCAAGTTTGAAGTCACAGATGTGAATCCTCGCTTGCCTTACCATGTGGCATTCCAAATCCACATGGGTTATTAAAAGTATACCATTAAGTGTGTTGTTGTTGATGAAGGCATTGCAACATGTGCAATGTCCCTGATTTATTGGAAATATCTTGGCTCTCCGACTCTTTCTCAGTCTCTGACCATGTTGACTGCTTTTGATGGTCATTCCTTCTACCCTCATGGTATTCTTCCTGACTTTATGGTCCAGTTAGGTGGGAATACAGTAGAGATTGATGTCGATATGTTTGATGTTCCCCTCGATTATAACTTGTTACTAGGATGCAATTGGACTTATGCTATGACTGTCATTGTATCATTCATATTCCGCACTCTTTGTTTTCCTCATGATGGGAAGATCGTGATGATACACCAATTGTCCTTTACATATGCTAGCCCCATTGCATTTGTTGGATCGTCGATCCCTGTGGTCAACAATTCTCAGTCGACAATTGAGAATATCAGTGTCAGAATGTATTCATCCCTTATGGGTACCTTCGACTTCATGGAACCAATTCACCATGTTTACGCCATGTCCAGTAAGCAAGATTCATCAGAGGCATTCATTCCTTTCCAAACTTCCTATTTTAACAATCCTCGCACCCTACCTCCCTCAACTGGCTTTTGTGAAGGTCATTTTCATGCTATAATGGACATGCCACTATCGATAGTGGAGATAGCGTATCAAGTTGTTCTTGACTCTTCTCTCGATCTCGATCCTATTACCTCGTAGATGGATGAGGAGGATCCTATTCTTAAGCTCATGTGGGCCACTTCATCATCTTTCTCACATGACTACCTCGATGAGACTTTTCCCTCAGATGAAGATATCATCAAGGACATGACTAGTTTTGACAAACCTTGGGATTATATGCATCATCACTCTTATTTTCTCCCAGAGCTTGCTAGAATCAAACAAGATGACTTTTAATCTACTCTAAGCGAGATAGTCAGTCACATCATAGTTCCACTTGATACACATGACATTATGCTGAAGGAAATATGGAGAGTATCTCTCCTACCATTATGATCGATATCTCTTGTACCCCTGGCAAGAATGAAAATGTACACATCAATGCAGATTGTTCGGTAGAAGAAATCCTGATCTACACCTAGATCTTCAAGGAATTACGAGATGTATTTTCTTGTTCATATGAAGATTTGTCAGGAATCGACCCTCGAGTTGTTGAGCATGAGATTAAAAATTACTTAGATGCTAATCCTGTTTGACAATGTCTTAGAGCTGTCAATCCCTGGAAGGCCTCTGCTATTAAGGCGGAGGTAGCGAAACTACTTAATTTTGGATTTATCTAACCAATTCCCTTGATTAGATGGGTATCCAATCCCGTTTTGTGAATAAGAAGCAAGGAACCATCCGTGTATGGATGGAATTTCGTGACTTGAACAAAGCATGTCCTAAAGATAACTTCTCGACACCTTTCATCGATTATATTCTCTATGAGTGTGCATGAAGAGAAGTTTTTTATTTCATCGATAGATTTTTAGGTTGTAACCAAATTCAAATTAAACCCAAGCATCAACATAAGACAAAATTTATTTTTCCTCGGGGTACTTTCTCATTCATAAGATGCCTTTCGACCATAAAATGCCGGAGCAACCTTCCAACATGATATGACCTTCACATTCCACAATCTTAAGCATATAGTCGAAGCATATCTTGACAATCTTGTTGTTCACTCTCCTAAAAGAATGAATCACCTTATTAGTTTGGCTAGTTTTTGAAATATGTCGTCATTATAGAATCTGGTTGAAGGCTCGTAAATGCATCTTTTCCGTTAGTTCTGGACGTCTTCTAGGATTTTTAGAATTCGAGACTGGTATCATTGTAGATCCATTAAAGGTTGAGGAAATACGTTGATTGCCTCCCTTGCACACTATTCGACAACTTCAAGGTTTACATGGGAAAGCTAACTTTTTACATCTGCTTATAGTAAACTATGCAAATATTACTAAGGGTTTCATGCATCTTTTGAAAAAGAACAACTCTTTTATCTAGGATGAGTGAGCCAAGGAATCCTTCAATGCTTTGAAGAAAGCCTTGGTATCGACGCCTTTGCTGAAGTCTCTAGACTACAGTAGAAATTATTTTCTTTATGTCGTCGCATCCAAAGAAACAATTGGTATGGTTTTGGTTCAAGAGGATGATGAGCTCCGTGAGCACATCAAATACTATCTTATTCGGAATTTAGTCTATCCTGAGATCAAATATTCTCACATCAAAAAGATACCTTTGGTTTCTGTCCACGCAGTCCAACAATTATGCCATTATATATTGCTTTGCAAAAAAACTTTGGTTTCTGATGTCAATCCATTTCAATACATCCTTACCAGGCATATCATAGGGGAGAAAAACAATAAATGGATTGTCATTTTATAAAAAATTGATCTCGATTTAGCTTCTACGAAATCCAAGAAATCACTATTCTTTGCAGAGTTAATATCTGACTTCCCACGATTAGATGAGGATGTTATTCATGTTATTATTTTGTGGATGAACACATTTTCCTTGTCTTATCGTCTGACCTCTGTTATGGAGACATTATTCTCTATATTCAAACTTTGAAGTTCCCTCTGCATCTCTTGTGAGATGACCGATGGTGTGTATGATACCAAGATAAGAATTACCTTATCATCGACAATGCTCTGTATCATCGAGGAATAAAAAATATCCCGCATCATTGTTTAACTCACGAAGAAGCTGAGTAAGTTCTAAACGATTGCCACAGTGGGGCTTGTGGTGGCCATCTATCCGGGCTTGCGACAACCCAAAAATTTTTGCTAGTCGATTATTTTTGGTTGTCTATCTTTAAAGATTGCATTGAAGTGGTAAAGAAGTGTCACCCCTACCAAGTTTTCACTCATAAAATTCACTCACATCCATCCCCTCTCAATCCAATCATTATCTTCGGTCCCTTCACCAAGTGGGGGGTAGATTTTGTGGATTGCAACCCAAATTTGACTAGGGGGAATCAACACATTATCATGGCCATATAATACTTTAATTAGTGGGTCAAGGACATGCTTATAGTTAAATCTGATGTGAAGACTACTTCCTTCTTCATATTCAATCAAATTATCACCAGGTTCGAAATCCCAAGTGAGATTGCCACTGATCATGGCAGTCACTTTCAGAATGAAATGATGGAAGAGCTAGCATCCAAGCTGAGGTTTAAGCATGGTCATTCTTCCCCTTACTACCCCTAGGAAAATCGATAGGTAGAGGCTGTCAACAAGTCTCTCAATACCATTTTGTAGAAAATTGTGAGCCAGAACAAATCTGACTAACATATTATGCTATATCCTTCACTTTGGGAATACCAAACCTTGGTCAAGACTACCATCAGACTTTCTCCTTTCCAGTTAGTACACAGTGTGGAGTCAATCTTACCTATTGAATGTGAAATCCCTTCTCTTAAATTGGTAGTCATGCTCCTCCTTGACACTTCCGATATCAAGTGATGCCTCGTACACCTAGAGAGCCTTGACGAGAAACGTCAATATTCCTCTACGGCTATCGAAGAAAATAAGAGATGTGTCAAGGTCCAATACGATAAGTTTTTTTGTCCTCAGTTGTACATTGAGGGTGACTTGGTCCTTTTATATGATCAAGCCTTAGAATCACTGGGGGCATGCAAGTTCAAACCCATGTGGCACGGTCCCTATATCGTGCGACATGTCTTAGAAAAAGGAGCCTATGACTTAGAAGATTATGAAGGGAACATATTGGTCGATCCCAGGAATGGTCTCTACTTGAAAATATATTATTCTTGATACCCAAGCTTGGGTGTAACTCTTTGTATACTAATGTAATTTAGTGTATATATCTTCTCCCTTTATTTTTGTCTTCTTCTTGCTAATCAAGTTTTCCATTGGTTGGAAGATGTCAATGGAGTCTTTGGTCTACTCAGGATTCGCAGATAGAGCCAGTCATCATACACAGAACTTGGCTTCAATCGCCTAGGTGGTTTACTCACCTGAGGGCCTGCTAGTGTCTTCAGGTGGCGTATGCCTAGGGCCATCCACAAATAATGTGGCTGAATACAACGCTGTCATAGAAAGTTTGTGAGATGCCATTTCACATGGTATCTTCTCTTGGAGGTTTTCCTGGATTCAAAGTTAGTCAATTTTCAGTTGAATGACAGTTACCGTGTGTGTGACCCTACATTACTCCGATGATTCCTATGGGTATGCATTTTAGAATGACAGTTTGATTTTATTACTTATCATCACATACCTAGGAGTTCTAATTATGTATTTGATGCTTATGCTAATTTCGTTTTAGATTGGAATTTGTCACATGACTAAAGAAAATAAAACACTCTCATCAATGTACACAATGTAATAGAAGTAAAGCTAAAGAACCATGTTTTATATATATTTCAAAAAATATGATGTTTATAGTACAAAATTGGGGCCAACACCCTCAATACACATATACAATCGATAATAAAAAAATACATGACATCTACACCTTTGGCACTGAATGCATGTCATGATAACAAACTATGGAATTTGTGACAATCTGAAAGAGTCACACCCAATCTCTAGGCACTCTAGCCACCTGTCGTTGCATAGCCTCAGGTATATCCTCTACCTGAACCATCAGAATCCTATGTGTCAAACAAGACAAGTTTCCCTCAATGTTTTGAAGGAATCCCCCTGCTTCTCCTCCTGCCACCTCATCTCCCTGGTGCCTTTGATGATGTCATGGAAGCTCATCCGGCCATCACGTACCTACATATGAATCACACACATTTCTAGTTAGTACTTAAACATCATCCACAAATATTTGTGTTTTCCTATACAAAAAAAAAAACAAAAATGAAATATTTAAAAACTTTGACATACCTCTATCCTCGTAGGCCATCCCTGGTGGAAATGGCATGTGAGGGTCCCCTCTGAAGTTGATCCCTGCATAAGGGTAGTTATCCCAGGAAATGACCTTCCGTATCCACCAGTACAAGAAATCATCGTTGTAGGGCATTTGCAACCTACCTCTCCCCTTCCGTCTCATCACCTCAGTCCACCATGCCATGGCTAGATCACAAGGTCCTCGAGGAATGATCTCAACTCTAGGTCCAAAACCTGGAACCCTTTCGAATAAAAATACACATAAGATAGAAGCAAAATCGAAGTTCCTCTTATCACCTTGTTTTCATTCTCTCAACTGGCTCTTCATATTAGCTAGTAGCGAGGTGCACCAATCGCACACCATGGGTCTCAAACACTCTACAGAGTAGAACATAAGAGGCCTTGATTCCTGGTGCAATGAAGTCTATCCTATGATCTGGGTCAAAATGGGGAAAATAATATTGAGGCTTAGATTGTTTATCGCTTGGATGGGGAGTTGATTTTCAACCTTCTCGGTCCCTGCTATACAGTGAGTGCCTATGTACTCTTATATATTCATACCACTACCAACTCCCTGATATTTGAGTTTCACCACGTCACCCTGACGTGACAATCCCGTCAAGAAATATATGTCCTTGACTTCAATCCTTAATGGTCTCTCATCAAGGTTGAATCTCTCACTATCTGGATTCCAACAATCCACGAGTAACTACAGCAACCTAACTTGGTCCCTCATCCCTTTGAGTGCCAAAAAATTATACAACCCACATATTTTCAAGGCCATTTGGACCCCCGTTTTTCTTTCCACAACAACATCTACCTCATGTTCCCTTTCCCTCCATTCTAGCACCATCCTGCCAGAGAAACATCACTTTTTGAGCTAGCAACCATAAAAAAAATTGTTTACAGACATATACACGGGATGCACGATTCACATTCGTGTATAGGGTTGAGTATACATTGGTTATCTTTTAGACAACCGCATATAACCATGTGTATATGCGACATGATGAATGTTAGCCCGCATACACCTAAATCTCCAATTTTCACCTTAAATAACTTAAAATTTGAAACCTAAATACAAAATGTAATCCAATAGAAAGTAAGAGGAGGGGAAGAGGAATTACCTGGTCCAGACGGTCGTTGATTCCATCACTTGATGCTCCCTCAATCATGAGTTGAAGATCAGAGGTAATTTGGTCCAAAATTCTCTATTTGGGTAAAAAAGTCAAAGGACATAGTAAAATTTGGTTTTATTACTATTTTTACAGTTTTTACCCACTTTACATAGTTTCAGATCGTATTTTTGCCTAATGGAATAATACAACAGTGGATTGACTTGGTTTTTTGTGTTTTCGCCAGGGATTCATGCAATGTTTAGCGTTATGTTGACCGTTCGTAACTACAAACAAGTATTTTCTCTACCTAACATATAGGATAGGTATACATTCCATCATACACACTTGCATTATCCTATAACTTTCGCTCATATACCTCAGGTACAAACCAATTTTTTAGAAACATAGAACCCTCCATCTGCTACAAGACGTGTTGTTATCAAATGGTAGAGACTTACCAAACATGGGTACCCTAGTTAGATCCTCTACTCCATTTGGTTCTCATGCAGATATTTTTTCCATAGGACTAGGAGTCCCTTATAGCTAATACATGAATTTATGTTGAGCCTCATTTCTCACTCATAAACATGATGACCTATACCTAGAGGACTCATAGGCGAGTTTGATTTAATCTCTTTTCCGACTCATTTGCAAAAAGTGAAAAGATTGCCGAGTGAACTTGTCTCTTTCACACTCGTAAATTGGATTTGAAAGGACGTCTATTTGGTACAAATTTATCCCTTTTTCAAACCAAGTAGACTAAGATTATGGAAAATGACATTTTTTGGCATTAAGTTATTATTTCATCTCATGCCCTTGCTTGCAGTCTTTAGCCTATGGGTGATTCTCGCTTTGCGTTATAAACTGTTTTCCTCGACATTTTTTCACCCTTAACCAAGAAAAGCCTCATTTATATCCTTTGCAAATTGACACCCTATACCTAGGAGGGAACATTCCACCGAGTGTCCATATCCCACATGCACCTTCTTTCATTGAGCATAGGTATGTTCCACTGCTGGAACTAGTTTTGTTTACTTGCAACACTCGTTTCCTCCTCTATATCATAGCATTCATTTGACTATGAAAAAAAAAAAAGATGGGTGGGAAGGGATTATTATCTTATATTAGCAATAGTCATGTCACCTTTGAACAAAGAACAAAAATTTTGAGTCCACTTTTCATCATAATTTTGGGTTTAGCATGGCCTTCGGAAGTTGATCTCATTACAGATATTTTACTCCCCCGAGTGGTTACTCTTCCAGTCCCTATGGAGAGTTTGACTGATGCCTACTACATCTCATGGTTTCATCATTGAGTCTATGCTGCCAGAGTATTCCATATGTCTCATTCTCTTGTTAAAAGGATGTCTATCAACCTATGTCGACCATTCCTCTGAACTCTTGACTTTGCATGTCAGGCATACCCTCAGTTTGTCTCAGAATCACATGAAGTTGTATTCCTATTGCACACCTTGGTCCTATTTTCCTCATTGGTAGGTAAACTTAAACCCAACATTCGACATTTCATCATTGGTCGTTGATTGGGTGGTTTCCCTTATGTTCCATGGTAATACATCTCTTCACACATTGGGATTCATGTAGTGTCATGGATGTCATTATCCTTATTGGTGTTTTCCTCGCCTTTGTTAGTAGTTTTCCTCATTGGATTCTATTCAGAGGGTATTTTTCTTGTACTACTTTCACTTGGCACACGCGAAATACACACAAGATCGTTGGTCCGTGAACATTTTATTCGTCCGATTTCCTCCAAATCATCAAGCTCCTTCTTTATACCTCGTTCTGAATGATGAGAGATTGCTTATTGATCTCCTTTTAGAGGGTCTCCTTCCATTGAATTCAACTCATCTATTATGGAAATGAGACCTAGAGTCCTATGAGTACCTAGAGGCTTTCATTCGTTAGTGGTAGGTTCTCTCGCCATCGACCGTTGGGAATAAATCAATGTCTTCTGATCGATGGATTCTTCAAGTGTTTGACCGTGACTCCTTTATTCACACTTGTAAGAATGTACTCAGTGCCTTGATACCTAATTTAATAATCGGTAGGTTGTCTCTCATTTGTTAACGGTATACCTCAATGACCTATAATCAAATGAAGTCTTATTGTGTTCGACCTCAATTCCTTTATTCACATAATGTAGAATTGCACCTTCGACAGATTATGTAGAAGAATTGAAGACATCAGTTTGTAGCCGCAACTTTCCTGAGTTGTTTCCACCTTTTCATTGGACCAGTACCTATGTGAATTTAGTGATCATGGCAGATAAAATTGTACTCCTTTTTATATATATATCTTCAGATTGATTTTGAGACTGGTTTTACTGGGCCTTGTTCATGACTATGACAACATTTGGCATGTAACCGCATTTGTATTTTCCTATTCATGGCCATGGACAATTGTTTGGTACAGTTTCACATGGATCTACAGTGTAATTCAAATTGGCATCCATGTATGAAAAGTCAGTACAATTGTAATGAGCAACTAGTTCTTCTACCTGGGTCCTCATTACTCCACTTCTGGGTTTTTATAATGTATTTCAGCCATTGTAGATACTCCTATGACCTCACGCATTAGGGAGCATCTGTTATAGAAAGATTTGCCTCACCCCATGCAGTCTTGCACAAAAGGCCTTTTTCCATTTCCCTATGGAGAATTGAAGTCCCTTTTTACAAATCCCAGAGACAAAAATATAACTTTCCCAATATATGCACCTTTCCTACGATATATCATGCGTATACGCAGGTTTCGCCACTAAAACCCACATACATCAGTAAATGTGCCAAAAATTGAAAAATAGTGTCGAGTTTCCATGTCACGTCATGAGATCCATGATCCTTGGCCTTCCATATATTGTAAACATTCCGACTCGGCCCTTTAGTTTCATTTGAAGGCTATAAATGGGACAAATCCATGCTATGGAAAAGAGGATAAAGAATTCAAATTTGAGAGCAAAGTTACTCTAGAGAAATTATTCACTTCACATTGAGTCTGCATCCCTTTGTCCTTTAAGTCTGAACACATTGTTCAGCCCCCAAGCTCTTCCCTTACTAATTGAGAACTCCATTGTCTCTCTTACATGAGCTTGCCTTTGGTGGAGGATTGAAGTGGTGGAGGCCTAACTGGAAGGAACTTGGTTTCTCAGTTTTGAACCGTTCTAACATATAAGTATGTAACTTATTCACTTTTGTTGATTATATGTTAATAGAAATACTCTTTTCTCATCCAATTAACATCTCGCAAATATTTGAATTATTATTCCATGGGCATATTTGTTATGAATGTTGATGGATTATGTTATTAAATGTGCTAACATCATATATTATCACCATAAGCTTGCACTACTTGGTTGTTAAGGACTATTTGTAGGTATATTTCTTTGAGTCAAGTGCTCAATGGTTGACTTCATTGAACGTTTGGATGAGGTAGGCCTCTTATCTTGTCTATTTAGCATATTTGTTTATGTAGCATACTTGAGATTAGATTAGATTTATGCAGTCATTTCTGTCTATTGTGGTTTGCCCCTAGACATAGAGAGATTTTCCTCATAACAATGATCTTAATCCACTCTCTAATCCACCATAAGTTGAACCATTGATTTACTTGAATGAAGTCACTAGTTTCTCTACTCCCTAAACCCTCAAGTTAATTAGATACATCAAGCACCAACAAGTCTTTATTCTCGTCAACATTGGACAAAGAAGCGAATTTCTTTGTCCATCCAATTAATAATTTCCAAATCATGATTTCCAATGGGGTTTCCATGAAATGTGGAGGGAGTTGTGAAAATGTGCACCTACAAATTGCTTAGTACCACTTGAAATCTCATCTTTTTTCTATTAACATGGGCAGTTGTGACATTGTACTTGGTGTTGAATGGTTACACACTCTTTTCCATATCACGATGGATTTATATAAATTAACGATGTGATGCAGGAGCATCACTCCACCTCAGCAATTGGTCCATTACGCCAACACGCAGACGTGAAATGGAGAAAGGGACAGGCACTGACCCTCCCATTTTTCTTTTTTTTCTTTTTTTAAATATGATCCTATACGAATTTCATGTTGTAAGGCTGATAAATGCCAGGCCATGCCTTTGTATAGGTACTAGATAGGGTTTCCTTAAATGGTTTCTTGTAGCAGGTCCAGATCGTAGTCATCTCTAGATTGACATTTATAGAATGTAGCCATAGAGGTATGGTGTCGTAACTAAGATAGTGATAACACTAAGGCAGTGAAGAGGATAAGCTCACAGAGCCCTCTTTTGAAATTTAGGAGACTCGAGAGATATAATAGAGAGTCTTAGGAGACTTAGGAGGTCGAATAGTTCTGAGAGAGAGATCGAGAGAACCATGACTTTGTTGTAGTTATGTTTCTATAAACATTTGTATAGACACATAGAGATAATATAAAAGTAGATATTCCTACATATCATGTGTTTGTGTATTTTCATGAATGAATGATGTGGATGTGTGATAAGTTTCATTTTCAATAGGAGATAGATTTATTTTATCTTCATTGAGTTTTATAATATTGTTCTGGATTCTTTAGGCTGTCCAAGGAGTGCAAAACAAAACAATTGAGGTTTTGTAGCTAGTGCAAGGAGTGGGCATATGAAATATGCAGAGTCAGAAAAGAATATGCTAGGAGGTAACACCAGAGTGATAAAAAATTCAAGAGGAACCTCAAGGTTAATGAATACCTTAGGGGGGAAAACTATGCAGAAGGAGCACAGAGAAATAGAGTTACTAAGAACTCTGTAGAGATCTGCTAGGTGGGCATTGAGCGAGTGCAAAAGTGCTCAGAAGGAACTCTGTGTTGAGTTCAGGAGGAACCCGAGTTACTAAACACTTTGTAAGGAATATCTCTACAAGGTGTTCATTGAGCAAGGAGATCGCGAGGAGGGTGAGAATAATTTATTTTCAAGAAATCCTTTGGATATGAGTTTGATGAAATCCCAGAAACACAAGGAGTGCGTGGGAGATCGAAATATTCAAGGAGATCAAGTTGAGAAATAATAACAAAAGGAGTGCATGGGAAGAATAATTATTCTAATTTATAAAGCTCAAAAGAGACAACACATTCAAGAGCATAAGAGAGACCCTAGATAGTCAGGCTCACAGGAGAAAGTTCAAAGGCCGAGAGCTTTGAGCAATTTCAAAATCTTCCATGTCGGAAGAAGGTGGAAGCTCAAGAGGAGGAGCGACAAAAATCATTAGATTTGTTGTGGTAAAGGATCCTAGACCATTAGATCAATGTCCAGTGACACAAGGATGTGAAGAAGAGGAAACAAATTTGAAGCATTGGATCTGAGTGCAGAGGATCATTCGCCGTCCGATCATGAGAAGGTGCACAAGATTTAGCATTGTGTATACGGAGGGGAGAGGAATTTTTGAAGTTCTGAAGTCTTGAAACCATTTGGGTCCATCCATCAATTGGAAGGACACATGGCATAAATCTATTGATTTCAGATGGAACTTCTCTGAGAGGAATAAGTGCACAAAGAAGTTGAAACTTCTGAATCCCGAAGAGACAAAGGGACGAAACGAATCTGAATCATTAGATTCAGAGGGAATACATGTCAATGGGTCATGAGATACAAAAGGAGGAAGAGGTGTAACACTGAAACACCTGAAGGCCGAACAACTGAAGATCCGAGAGTCGTTGATATGCAGAGGGGGCACTTGTCACCAGATCGTAAGCTCTAGGGAAGTTTACAATGGAGTTTTAGTTTGATAATTGAAACTGCCGAATTGCAAATCCCCTTAGAGAATCTGATCCATCAGATCTAGAAAGGGGACGTGTGGCAAAAGATCGTGAATTCTGGGTGAGGTCACTACACATGAACACGAAGGAGAAAGGTTTGAAATCGTCAAATCTTGAACCTCCGAAGAGAACGATAGTCATCGATTTAGAAGAGGATATGTGTCACCAGATTGTGGACTTCGGAGGATTGTGCTCCAGGGTTTTTATGGAAAGAAGTTTCATAAAGTTCTGAAGTGCCAAAGGTCAAAATGATTAAGGGTTGTTGATGCCAAAGGAAGAATGCAGGTCATTGATCTGTGAAGGGACATGTGGAGGACGAAGATTCACTTTGTTAGAAAGCCATTGAGAAACCATTAGATCAAGAGAGGACATGCGTAAGAAGATCCAACACTCTGAAAGATTTCACCTTGGAGATTTGTGGTTGTTGATATTTGAGAACGTCGAAGGCCGAAGTCCCAAAAACAAAGAGAGTCGTTGATGTGAAGGAGTATACGCGGCGATAGATATAGGACTCCGGAGGAAAGAGGAGGAAGGAAATATCTTAAAACTTAGAGAATATCTCAGTCGTTGATCGAGGAAGGATTCGTAGGACCATTGAATTGGTTGAGGAGGCCAAAGTCCCAGCGGGAGAATGGCCATAGATTTGGGAGGATATGTGTCATTAGATCTTCCACTCCAGAAGATAACCAGTTAGCAATGACATGGATTTGAGATTTGAGATCCCCAAAGTCCAGATTCGCGGAGGAGATCTGCGTCGCACATTTGAAGGGACAGGTTTCGAAGGGTCTTCCATTCTGGAATATTACCATACAGAGGTAGCAAGGGTTTGAGATTTCAAAACCCCAAATTCTGAAATCGCGAATAGATCTCTTCCGTGGATTTGGAGTGCACACATGTGAACCATCAATCTAGAGGTACCATCAAGATCGAAGATCGATGGTCCTGAAAAATTTCTGGGTATTGGAGGTACATGAAGTTTAACAGTTAATCGCATAGTCATGTGGGTCACAGCCCAAGGGCACACACAAGAAGGGGCTAGTGGAAAAGGAGCTAGCATATGAAAACACACATTTCTGCAAGCTTGTGACCCAGGGGCTTAATTGGGTTCAAAAGGAATCCCAAAGAGTCGATCTAAATCGGAAATGAGAAGATCCAGTGACCGAGAGGTTGTAGAACCCAAGGATGGTAGGGGGGTTTCATCAGGTGGTATTAGATCTAATTTTCATATGTAGATTTCATGTGAAAGAGAAATAAGAGAGAGTTCGTTATTTTGTTTGCAGATAATAGACAAAAGGGTGAGACAATAGATGGTATTAGAAGTTAAATTTTTCCTTTAGACGATAGGTGAAAAGGAAGCAGGGTATTGATGATTTGTGAGGAGGTTGTTGCACGGACACAACATAAAAAATTTAAACAGCCAGGCGAGCTGTAAAAGGATATGGAGATGTTCTCGGATGTAGAGTGATCCATAGAATTTCTAGGAGGGCAGGTAGAAGGTGGAAATGGATACTAAATGCCATGAGCGTGGTTGAAGAGAAGGCTGCAAGAAGAAATGCAATCCAGAGATGGATCTAGATCTAAATGAGATAAGAGTAAGGATGGAGCAGTTGACATTAAAAATCCAGCAAGATGTTAAAGTGCATTGGGTGTATGAGTGGTCCATGAAGAAGAAGGTGAAGTGGCAAGTTAAGATATTGTTGGCTAGAGGAAAA
>SNQJ01S0171815.1:20498-32800 GCA_010110895.2 Picea sitchensis
AAGGAGGGGATAATTAAATGACAACAATACCAAGTTAGGAACTCATTCACAAAAATAGAAACCTTGTCCAACAACCATTAAATCCTCCTTGTTGATTTTCATTAGCTCTTAGATGACTAGCTTGAGATACTTGTTCATTGTGGAATTCACAAAACTTTGAGGAAAATAACATGGGAAACATTTGTTTTATTAATGAATACAAAATTGAAATGAATTTTAGGAATCTATAGCTTGTGTTTCACACAAAAAAAACTCACTCAATTTCAACTAGTAATTATTTACCATAATATAGCAATCCTTTGGAACTGTAATAAATTAATTGAAAAACAATGGTAGGGAAACATGGATTCCTTATTGAGTTAATGTATAGTGGATGTACCCATTCTATTTTGTTTTTGGAATTTTCTTGTGCAACATTCAATCCCATTAATTTAAACCAACTATTTACTTCAACAAACAAAACCATTTCCCAAGTATTAATTTAATTCAAATTCCCATGTTATTTGATAATTGAAACAAGAAACACAAGTGTACCACATAATAAGGAATTGATATATCAATTAATAATAATGAACATAGATATTTACCTTGGAAACCCAGTGGGAAAACTAACTTAAAATGGTTGCTTAGTTTTCATCTCAATAGTCTCACATTACAATATAGCTCCTCTTGTGCATCCTCTCAGCCAAAACACCCATTAGTGGTCAAGTTACAAGAATATATAGGACATTTGGGGAAATTGAAATCCAATCATCCTTTCCCTTTCATTATCCATTCCTCAATTTTTCACATATTTCCTTTTTTTTTTTTTTACATTTAAGTTGTTTTTTTTTTCTTTCATTTATTTTTTATAAATTGCAGTTTTATTTTATTTTTTATTTAATATTCATTAATTGTTTAATTGCACTTAAGTACTAGGTATTACAACCATTTATTTGGGGATCCATTTTCGTGTTGCACATTCCCATTCATAGTCTTAAAACAAACCTTGAGTAGGGCTATCCCATTAGGGATTGATTCAAATGTTGATTACAACATAACTAAATCGAATTAACATTCCATGGTAAGTGTTTTCAAAGGGACTAAGAAAGGGGAAAAAATTAAAGGGAAGTAATGGAGTATCCTTGTCCATGTGATAGAAAGAAAGGTAATAGGAAATAGATTTCCTTGTAGCACCAACCAAATGATTCACAATCCATTATTGAGACATAATTTTTTGAAGGGATTGGTATGAATTAGTGGAGCAGGGGAGGAATATGTGGGGGGTGTTGGATCATGATTATGCTAGAAGGAAATATAATAATCATCCTTATTATTTGGCATCATTATTCTTTTGATAGAAGGAAAGGTAAAGAATCTTATATTTCCTTCTATCTCATCAACAAGGATGCATAAGCCATGATTAAACATAGCCTTGCAAGAATTCTATGATAATCAATAGTAGTTTGTAGCACTTTGGAAAGGGAAACAAGTAGGATAAAATTAGAGGAGTATTTTTTTGCTTTTGATAGAAGGAAAGACAAAAAGTATTAGATCTCCTTCTAGCATAAGCACAAGTATGCACAAGCCATGACTGAGACATAGTATTACAATAATTCCATGAAAATATATAGTAGTGTGTCATAGTGTGGAAGGGAATATAAGTAGGAGGGAATAATAGGAGTATCCTTGTTCTTGTATTAGAATGAAATTTAACATTTGTTGTCTTTCCTTGTTGTAGAAGGAAAATGATGCACAATCTATGATTAAGAAATAGTCTTAGTAAGGATTGTAGTGTATTATTGGAGGGGAAAAAAGTGTGTGGGTGGTTGTGGAGAATCCTTGTGCCCACATTAGAAAAAAAGGTATAATTTGTTATCTTTACTTCTAGTAGAAGGAAAATGATGCATAAGCCATGAATTACTAACCCTGACAAAAATTATTTACCATCACATTTTAGTCACAATAATCCTTTCAATTATTCCCAAGTGTATAACCATTGATAACAACCTCAGTGAATTGATATCATGCTCAATTTTCTCTTGGGGAATAAGGTTTTTTTCAGCAATCATCAACAAGTTCCCTTTTTCGACCCATGTCAATGTTGTTTCTTTACCCACCTTGACTTGAAAAGTTATTCATATTTTGTAGGGTAATTTTTTATTTATCCCTAGGTAACTACCATATACTTTCAAGTCATTTATTAGGATAAGGAAGTGATGACTCTCAATCCATTATGGGGTTATTTGATACCCCGCATCCAAACTAGGTATAACATATTGAAGAGACTATCCTAATTGCATGGATTGAAAGGTTCATGATCAACCAAAGCCCCTCCTTCCACTCTCTCTTCTCGTTGAGTCATCCATATGACCTAAAATGAACAAAAATACATGGACCAACTCAAAATTGACTCTTATCCTTTCAGTTGAGAAAATTGAATGGTAAACAATCTCAAAATTGCATTGGTGAAAATTCTCTTCTTGTTATCCTTTCTTAGTGTAATCAAGATATTGACATAGAATTGTAGGGGAAAGGTTGATTACTTATTGATTTAATGTATATTGGAGACCCATTCCATGGTGGTTGTCATATTTATATGTATAAAATTAAATCCCATTAACCGAAACCAACTATTGAATTCAATTAGAAAAATCATTGCTTGAGTATTAATTTAATAGGAATCCCAAAGTTATCTCATAACTAAACAAATGACACAACTAGAGAATGTGCAGGACATTTATCTAAGATAATGTGAAATAATGGAAAAAAATGTTGGAACATCCTCACCAAACCTTTTACCAATGGAAATTTAGTTCATTTATGAGCTCTGCTAGGGTGTGGGAAACTTCTTCTACAAAGCATGCTACATAGTCTTTTCTTTATATTTTATTTTTGGTTTTTTCTGCTAAGTTTTATTGTCTATCTCACTTCTCGAGGGATATTTTTATACATCAATACCTAATGTGGCTCATATTTATCAGGACCCATTTGTTCATTTCTATTTCCAAAGTTGCATTTATGAGGGGGTGTTGACGCACATGCATATTTATTTATTACTTCAGTGCACTTGATTTCATATCCTAACTTCATATTGATCTAGTCAAATAAATTGTCACCCTTGAGATGATCAATAAAATCCTCAATCAAAGGGATCAAGTATCGATCATTGATAATGATTTTGTTTCTCTACAATCAATGGGATGTTTTACTTGATATTGCAAAGACACCTCTATAGGTGAAGAAAATAGGTCTCTATATTCCTCTACAATATTGTCCACTTGTTTTTACTATGTAGAGAGATCCTATGTTGAATTTGTGGAAGTCACAATGACCATTCATTCCCTTGCTAATCAAACCATGAAGAGGAAAAAATTCAGAGTCTGTGAAATTACTTTCCACCATTTTTTTTCCAACATCAATGAAATTGCAGTATTTGAAACTACCTCGGGTATCGTGTAGGGATTACCCTCTAGAGTCATAATGGAACTATGGGGTCGGGATGCATAAAAAAACATGATTTTTCGGCAAATAAGTTATTTCTCAAAGAAAATCACAAAAATTGATTGGGGCAACATCAAACAATACCTCATCTTTGATGGGCTTGATTCCATGGGACATGCAACACGTTCTGATGACGTGAAGGTCTCATACCTGGATCAAAAAAATGATAGTGTATTGTTGGTGTTGTTGAATCATTGACAACTTCATTATCTTGGTCACCTCAGATGGTATAAGGTTATTTTGGCTCCCGATGTCAACACTGAAAGCAATGGGGTTCCTTTCACCCACATCTATGAATGGAAGAGGTTATTCCCTTCCTCAATATCCTCTAACTCATCTTGTTGTATCTTCAATGATGCAATGGTAGCAATAATTTCAACATCAATGATACACTTTCCCTTATCCTACTCTGAACCAAACTCTGATTTCCGGTCCAACATTTTTTCTTTAAGCTTGGCAAACAATGAAGTTTTTTATTGTCATTCATCAATGTTGTGCTAGGAGATTTTGGGTAACTCACACGATTTTCCAGTTTCCTTCTTCATCTTCTTGTTACCCTTATTTTCCTGCAACTTGGATTGCGTGTCTTTATTTTGGCCCTTTTTCCCCCATATTATCTTTATGGTTGGCTAGTTATTTTCTTTTTTTGTCCATCTCTTCCCTTAAGGACATATTCTCTATGTCAACTTTCCTTATTTTATCATTGTTCTACATTTTCATTGTTTATATTTTCTCTTGTAGATTATTGATATGATGTTCCAAGTCATATGTACTTATATATTTATTATATATCCCTCCACCTTGTTGATATTTTTCTCTACTAAGTTCTTCCACTTAACGGATTTATCCCTTGCTACCTCTAGTTCACTCAAGTTGAGTTGTATAGCTGGACGCATATGTGGTGCTTCCTTATTTTAATCCTCTTATGACTCTAATGGGCTCTTGTTAGGGATGATGATGTCCTACATATCCAATATGGTGGTAGATTATGCGGTTGATAATTCTAGGGGTTGTTTGAGAACTTACTCTTTCCATTCTAGAGGTATGTGCACGCTTTCCTATCATTGGGGTATTCTCCGTAATTTTTAATGGCCTATTAGGGTACCCATATTTATTAATGTGGCATCAAACTCTTTATCTCAATATTATAATTTTATCATTTTTTATGATTCTCTTATTGTTGAGACCTCTACCCTATCATCTTTCTTCTTTCTCCCTGTATCCATTTTTATTCCAGTCTCCTTCATAGTCTATTGATAGGAGAAACATTCTCTCTATCAATTCTCACAAAGTCCTCCCAGGACACCCTAACAAGTTCCCTATCTAGATAATCACACACTACCATTTTAATGACGACATGGTGGGCCAATGCCTCCTTTTTACCATTATTTAATTTTCAACTCATCTTCCTCAAATAATGTAGTAGTAATTAGGGGATGGTGAGAATCTTTCCATGTCTCTCGTAAATGTTTTTCCTAAGATAGTGTTAAAATATGAAATTTTATGCATATTACATACTTAGTTTCCCTTCATAACTTACATACTTAAAAAAGTGGTATGCTACCTCATCTGAAGGCCTTGGAAGACTATCCCTCTTAATTCTATTCTTATTTTCTTCTAGTTTTTTATACATCAAGAAATTTTTTTTATTGGAATCAATAGTAGGTTTCTTATCATCCTTATCCTAGGGTTGAACCATGGGATGTACAAAAATATTCTTAAAATAGTCTCCATTATCTAGATTTTAAACCCTCTCATTACTATTATCTATTCTTAGTCTTTCACATTCTAAAAATTGTATGAAAACTCAAGTGTTACTCTTTCATTGTATCCCTGTAATCTATCAAATTAAATTAGTCAATTAGATTGTTGAAATACCTATACTAAGCCAACGTTTTTATATACCCTAGATTTTTCTACTATATCCCCCTTGTTGAAACCATGCTCGTATATTTCACTTTTGATTAGTTCCCTAAGTAGTTGTGGGGTTGCAACATCAATAGCTAAAATCATTCTTACAATAGGGGATTTCAATTAGAGGTATCTTGACCCTCCGAGTTTTATGATGTGAAGAGAAATATTATCAGAACAAGAGTTATATGATGAATCAACAGAGGAAATATTATCAAAGCAAGAGTTATATGATGAACCAACGATAATTAAAGGTAGATGGGAAAAAAACACAAGCTATAGGCTATGAAATTGAAAATGTTGGAACAAACCATTGCAGGGTTTGGAAACTATCAACCCATGTTTATAGTTTTTTATTTAGAGACCCTACTATTCTATAATATCACCCTCATAGTAGTGATATTCACCTTTAAATTCAGGATTAGAACTACTCAAAGAAACTATATAAGTTCTAGTGGGTAGAGTTACAACTTCTTATATAGGTAGGTTAAAAAAAAACTTTGGAAATCCATTCATTGGGAAAACATGGGGTGTATTATATTGAATGATAGTTTAAAGGGTGAACAATTTTCCCAATTTGACCCCTTTTGGTACTTTGAGGATAAGGGTGTAGGGAAATTGGTTAAAGAAATTCTTTCTAAGTGGAGTGTTAAGGTCATGGATCAACACCATGTAACAATGGTGATATATGTGTCTAGTAGAGGTGATTATATGTCTAGTAGACATGATGTATTCCTAGGGTGTTGAAGGATCCTTTAAAAGAATCGTGGAAACACAAACATAATTCCTAAAAAAAATTATGAGGGGAAAATTACACAAGAATTAGCTTCCCTTATGGTAATTTCCTCCTGCATGTCGTACCAACATAATGGTGTATTTCAAGGATATTTTCTTCCAGGGAAAATTTTAGGGGATATATATTCCCCATGGTCTAATTTTCTATGTTTTTTCCGAAACAAAGATTCATCAATTTCTATTTTATCTAAAAGTGATTCGCCCAAATTCTATAGAAAAAATCAATTTACCCTAATAATAGCCCAAAAATGATAGAAACTACATAAAATTCTTAGGAATTTGAATATTTTTACAAAAATATTGCCAAACATTTTATATTTTTCATATTAAGGACTAGTAAAATTCTCCAAGGTTTCTACATGCTAAAATAAATTTCCATCCTTAAAATTATCCATATTTTCTTGTCTTTGTTATGCATGAAAAAAATATCATAATTATGATGAAAAAAATATCATGATTATGAAAATTATGATGCAAAAAATATCTTTATTATCAACTTGGTTGTGTGGTATAATAACTTTTCATTTCATTTGTAAAGGTTGGTGAATACTTGGTTCGTTCCATCCTTGTTGTCAATGTGGATTTTCTCATAAATTCCCTTTCTCTTGGTTATGTCACCTGAATCAGATTTAAACGATGTATTTTCCTTCTATTGATAAATTAAGATTCCACCTTAGACATTAAGTGACCACCTTAGATAACTCAATGACCCCCCTCACCCCCACCATGTAGAGTCACCTCACTAATGGGGAATATTTGTTAAGAACCAAATATCAAAATGACATAAAAACCTCAGAATAAGTACTCAACTCCTTGACAAAGAGAGAAATTCAGATAATAGGCCTCTTCTAGGGGGAAACCGCCTTATACACCATATGAATTCACAATTACAATATGATTCCAAATAAAAATGTCTCCTTGTTATATATAGGAGACTATGAGGTATAATTACAACTAATGGGCCCAAGCCGACATAAATAAAATAAAAATAATAATGTAATATGCCACAATTAAGGGGTAATGTGCCACAAATTAGGGATGAACATGACCCTCCCCTTAAGACAAGTGTTGTCCTCAACACTTGAGTAGTACTGGATGCTTATGTATAAAACACTCATCTTCCCACGTGGAATATTCAACATGTAGTTTCTTCCACTTAATGAGATACTCTGAAATTGATCTATTCCTCAGCTGGAAAATTCTTGTGTCAGTGATAGCTTCAGGATCCAATATGATTTTTCCTTCCTCGTTAAGTTCTATAAATATAGTTTGAACTAGGATCTTGTCACCTATAAAATTATTTAAGCATGAAACATGGAAAATAGGGTGTACTTGTGAAGATGCAGGAAACTCCAATTTGTATGCCATAGTACCAATCTTTTGCAACACCTTATAAGGGCCATAATACTTGTTAGACAGTTGTCTTAGGTTGATGGAAAATTGGTATGGATTGTTTTTTTTTATTGATTTCAACCATTGGAGAGGGATATTGTATATTGATTTCAACCCTTAGTCATTGATGTCAACCCTTGGAAAAATTCTAGTGGCACAAAGGTTTGGGTAATGGACCCAAGGTTGTTTCATGTATAATGGTATGAGTTTTAATATATTTTAAGGTAATACTATTCTATATGGATATTACATATCATTCCATATTTGATGGTATGTGGAACGTCACATAACTCCTGAAGGTTAGAGAGTTATGGCCATGAGAAGTTGGAGAACCCAGGTTTGGGTAATGGACCCAAGTTTGTTTGATGGATAATGGTATGAGTTTTGATACATTTTCAGGTAATACTATTCTATATGAATATTACATGTCATTCCATTTCTAGTGGTATGTGTAACATCACATAACTCCTCACGATTTGAGAGTTATGGCCTTACGAAGTTGGAGGACACTCATATGTTGGCTTGAAGCCCCAAAAGGTCAAAGTAGTCAAAGTGGTTTAAGAGATTTTAAAAGGTAAATAATAAAGTGAAGTGATGAGTCTACTATAATTCAAAGTGAATACAAAATAAATTATTTAAATAATAAATTTAATGGAGAAATTAGAAGTGGGTTAACCCTAAAATAAGGAAAGTGGGATAAGATGGTTAAAAGGTAACCCCTTGAGGAAGCTACATGAAAGTATAAATAAGAGGCAAGACTCTCTCATTTTATATCAAACTTGAGCATATTGAATATCTACAGGTGAATGAGGTAACCAAAGGATATTTAAGCCAAATTTCATAGGGAAGGTGAAGTAAAGAAGGTTGAAATTCAAAGGAGGAGAATTCCATGGTTTTCTTCCAGTTTGGGTTTCGATGTAAAACACTGGTGTACTATGTATGTGTGTAATTTCTCATTTGTTAATTGTTTATTTACTTTGCAACTATTGGATGATAATTCTACATTGATATAACACTTGAATTTATGGTGAAAAAGGATTAAACTTCTCTATTACTGATTAACCCCCCCTCTCAGTAATCCAACAATTGGTATCAGATCCGGTTCCTTAAGGAAACAATTTAACCACTGGAAGGAGATCATGGATTACTATGAGAATGGAGTACCAATGTTTAATGGTAAGAATGGTTTTAAGTACGCTATGTGGAGCATAAGGACGAAAGTATTTTTATAGGAACATGGACATTATATTTGGCTATCAGTTGTTATAGGATATGATAGTTCAAAAAGGGCAAAGAGTGCAGCCAAGAAGGAATTGAAGAAGAATAAAAAAATAGCAATGGATTTCATCTGGGAAGGATTACCTAATCCGGTAAGAGAAAAGGTTGGCAAATGTTCATCAACAAAAGAAATTTGGGATAAGTCACATGACATATATTCCTCACCCATCACAAATTTAGAAAATGCCAAAGAAGATGAAGGTACAAAACAAGAAGAAAGATGATCATCATGTCAGATAGATTCAGAAGAGGAAGAGTATGAAGAAGCATAATTTGATCATAGAGAACAATTGATCAATGCAATTGAATATCTAAAGAAAGAAAGAGAAGAAAATAAGTCATCCAAGAAATAATTGATGAAGCAAAATGAAAGTGTTCAAGGTTCTGAAAAACCATAGAAAGTCATCAAGAATTTAAGAACTCGTCTAGAAGAGCCCAGAAGAATTGAATAAAGTCTAGAATATCAAAATAAATGTTTAGAAGAAAACATAACCACACAAAAGGAATAAGAAGAAAAGAGAGAAAAGATACTGACAGATCATCTCAAGGAAGGCACTGATGACTTAAACCAACTTGAGGAAGAGTTTGTTCAAGAAGAGAGAAGACTCGAAGAAGAAATAATTACATTGAAAATCCAACTTGAAGAAGCAAAGAGAACATAAGAGGTCATGAAGTCTTAGATAATGAAGAAAGAAGAAGAGATTGAGAATCTTGAAGAAGAAGTTGTCACACTAAGAGTCAAAGTCGTCAAGCTCAACAAAAATGTTGAAGAGACAGAAACATCCACATTAGTTATAAAGAATGAAGAGAAGCACTCAAGGTTGCTAGAAAAGATGAAGAAAATAGAAAGAGTTATGCAGAAGTACTCAAAGGAGGGAATCATTGTCAACCCGAATCTAAGAAAACTATTGAAGATACACCTTCAAAAAGACCATCCATGTTCAAGCCACAAAGAGGCTTCAGTCATGATCATGATCACTCAAGGAAGAAATTCAGAAGGACTACACCACAAAGAAGATCATTCACTCCCATGTATGCAAATTTCTTTTATGGTCATTGTCTTTATTGTACTAATTTTGGACATAAGGTTGCAGATTGCATGGATTATAAAATAAATGTTCAAGCAAGAAGTGCCTATGTGTCTGCACGTAACATTGAGTGTTACAAATGTCATAACTATGGACACATAGCCAGTTATTGTAGAAGCATGATCGATACTTCCATGAAAGAGAAAATCTATATCATATATAAGAAAGTATGGATAAAAAAACAAGAAGAACAGGTGAACAAAAACCATGTAGTAGAGATCGCAAGATTGGCAATAAAACGAGATGAATGAAATTCTATAGAGAAAAAGAAAGATGTCAGATACATAAAGGTTTGGAAATAACTGAAATAAAGGAAGGACAAGTAAATAAGGAACAGGTTCAAGGGATTTTACTTTCAGGCATTGTAGTGAAATATGAATCCACGGACAGAAAGAAAGAATTCATAGCTCAGAGAGATAATGAATCTACCAATGAAGATGATGATGAATCTACCAATGAAGATGATGATGAATAAACATCAGAGTAGGAATTATTCTGATCCATATGGCTTAGAGACTCCCAGGTAATATGAATATTAGATAGGGGGAGTCTATGCGATAGTTGTGACAGACCAAAGAACCATCCTTCGAGAAACTTGCAGAGTTTGAGAAGACATATTCAGAGCAATCAGTTAGAAGAAGTACAATTTGATATATTAATCAAGACTTCATGATAGTATAGTGATAAATGGGTCAGCATTATTGACAGTTGCACAAGTAGAGTCTTGGAAATTATGGACAGAGATGGATTCGTAAGAACACTTAGCAGGTTTGGAAAGATATATGACAGTGGATGAGAGAATGGATTCATATATTTGTTTAAAGAGTGGTTCAGATACAAAGGAACATTATCATAATGGATGATAATTACATAGGAAATGGCTCAAATAATGATTCCAAATTAATAGATATTTTTTGGACACATGCAGTGCATAAAAAAGTTCACATTCAAAACAAAGTAATTCTCATAAACAACAATGACAACACTCCCCACGAACTATGGAAAGGAAGCACAGACAACATCCTCTACATCAAGGTAACTCAAGGTAGTATTTTATTAATTGAAACTTATGTTAATAATATTGTTTTGTAAGTACTAATGACAGGTTAAGCCATAAATTTGCAAAGGATATGAAGAATGAATTTGAAATGTCATTATTTGGAGAACTATCCTTGTTTTTGGGTCTTCATATATGTCAAAGCCACCAAAGAATTTTTATTTCTCAAACTAAGTATATCAAAGAAATGCCAAAAAGGTTCGGAATAGAAGATTGCAAACTAGTTGCCACTCCTATGCAAACCAGTTGCAAGTTGAGAAAAAATGAGGATTCAAATTATATAGACCAGAGGAAATACAAATCAATAATTGGTAGCTTACTATATGTGACAACATCCAGACCAGTTGTAATGCAAGAAGTTGGACAGGTGGCATGATTTCAAGCAGCACCAAAGGAATCACATGTATCAGCAGTGAAGAGGATTTTCAGATATCTCAAAGGAACAAAAGAGTTTGGATTGTGCTATCCAAAAGGAAAGGATATATCACTTATTTCCTACATATATTCAAATTTGGTAGGTTGCATTGATGACCAACAAAGCACCAGTGGAGTAGCGTTCTACTTGGGTGAGTGTTTAGTGTCATGGCTAAGCAATAAACAATCATTAGTATCCTTATCTACAACCGAGGTAGAGTATATTGCAGCATCAACATGTTTTACATAGGTTCTATGGATGAAACAAACTCTAACAAATATACAGGTTGAGTATGATGAGACCATTCCAATCTATTGTGATAATACAAGTGCCATCAATATCTCAAAGAACCCAGTGACGCACTCCAAGATGAAGCACATTCCAATAAAGTATCACTTTCTATGGGAACATGTTGCATAAAATAACATCAGAGTTGAATATGTGGGCACAAAAGAACAAGTGGAAGACATATTTACAAAACTGCTTCCACAAGAAGCCTTTGAGTATCTTCGCTAGAGACTCAAATTTATTTCTGCTCCAAAATGAATTATTTTGAATGATTATTTTATATGTCTTAGATGTACATGAGGAAGAAACATGAAGATGATAGTTTAGGTTGGGAGATTAGATGATTCAGTTAGGGGGGGCATCCCCGAATGGAAAGATACATTTTCCATTGATGACAAAGGGGGGGAGATTTATTAGATGCAAAGTTAAATGCCTGGAGAGAGAGCATAGAGGCATGTTTCCAAGGGGAGCAATTATCACAAGGGAAGAATGAGCGATATGACTTCAGATTAATACCCTTTGTCAAGGGGGGGGATGTTATTCATATGAAGGGAGAGAGAGTATTCAGAGGCTTATAAAAATAAATAAAAATCAA
>SNQJ01S0171816.1:0-10709 GCA_010110895.2 Picea sitchensis
GAGAGTTGATCCAACAAAGATTTATATCATCACACAAATCAGAATACCTTCCTCACAAAAGGAAGTTTGCATATTTTTAGTACATGCTGGCTACTACAGAAGATTCATTCCAAATTTTACAAGCCTAGCTACCCCTCTATTTAAATTATTATCCAAAGAAGCTGAATTTAAGTGGGATGATGAATGCCAAATATCTTTTGAAATTCTAAAACAGAAATTGTCAACTACCCCTGTATTAAGAGGACCAAATTGGTCCCTTCCTTTTCATATCTGTACCGATGCCTCAGACATAGCCCTTGGGGAAGTCCTTGGAAAAAGAGAAAATCAAATGCCCTATGCTATTTACTTCGTCAGTAAAAATCTATCTCTAGCTGAAGTTAATTATATGGTCATAGAAAAGGAATTGCTAGTTGTAGTCCATGCTATCCATAAATTTAGACACTATATTACTAGATATCAAGATTTTGTACACACTGATCATTCAGCCATCCAATTCTTAATGAACAAAACTGTAACAAATCCTAGAGTTACAAGATGTCTTTTATTACTACAAGAGTTTAATATCAACATTATTGATAGACCTAGTAAAGATAATCTTGTGGATCATTTCTTATCTAGAATGATTCACCTGGGAGATAATGCACCAATAGAAGATACCTTTCCTGATGAAAATTTATTTGCTATTTCTACATTCACTCTGTGGTATGCAGATGTTGCTAACTATCTTATGACAGGGAAGATGCCTCAAAAATTGTCTCCTAGAGAAAAACAGAAAGTAATTCAACTAAGTGCAAATTACATGTGGCACGATGATTGCCTCTACAAAACAAGACCGGATTTGGTGATCAGGAGATGTGTAAGGGAAGATGAAATTCATGATATTTTACAATCTTGCCATGATGGCCCTTGTGGCAGACACTTCGCAGACAAGAGGACTGCTTACAAAGTTCTACAATCAGGTTACTACTAGCCTCATATTTTCAGAGATGCTAAAACCTATGTATCCAATTATGATGAATGTCAATGAATGGGTAAGCCTACTGCACGAGACCAAATGCCACTTCAAGCCCAAATAGTCATTAAACCATTCGAGAAATGGGCATTATATTTTGTAGGGCCCATTAACCCTGCATCTAAAAAGAAAAAGTATATACTTGTATGCATTGACTAAGTGACTAAATGGGTTGAAGCAAAGGCTTTACTGGATGCAAGTGAACAATCAGTGGTAGATTTCCTTTTTAATGATATCTTTACTAGATTTGGTGTACCGCGAGAAATTGTGACAAATCGGGGAACTCAATATACATCTCATCTAGTCAAAGCTATTACAGAACAATACAAAATCAAACACAGGAAATCTACAACCTATCATCCACAAGAAAATGGACAAGTAGAATCCACCAAAAAAGTTTTTGATTCCATTCTTACCAAAACAGTACAGCTACACCATAAGTATTGGGCTGACAGATTATTAGAAGCCTTATGGGCTTATAGAATCACCTGGAGGAATACAACAGGACATACGCCCTATGAGTTAGTGTATGGGAAGCAGGTGCTTCTCCCCATAGAATTTTAGATCAAAACCTTCAGGACTGCAGTACAAGTTGGCATGAACTTGGATGAAGCCCAACAACAAAGACTCTTCCAGCTTAATGAGTTGGATGAAACCAGGTAGGAATCACTTCAAAGGACTACCCTCATTCAAGAACATAGAACAAAATGGCATGACAAGTATCTCAAAAAGAAAAAATTTCAACAAGGAGATTGGGCCCTATTGTATGACAGCAGATTCAAGAACTTCAAAGGTAAGTTAACCACCCATTGGATGGGACCTTGCAAAATTGAAACTATATACGATAATGGTTCAATCAGGATAAAGACAATTGATGAACAACAGACACCACTACTTGTGAATGGTCACCAATTGTGAGTTTACAACAAACCTCTGTCAAAAGAAGAATTCTTGACTCGTATACTACATAATTCAGACATGCAGATGATCAGTAAGGAAGGAGATCCTCCTACTGACCCACATTGATTGATTTCTTTATTTGAAACTTTTTGTACATAGGTGTGGATCGGATTTTGTTAATAAGATGAAGGTAACAAAAGACTCTTACCTCCTTTTGTTTTACTTTCGCAAATTTTCTTTTCTTTTGTAAGATTTTTTTTATAATCTATTTGATCCTTCATGAACTTGATAAAAACATTAGTTGTAGGCATCAACAATATTCTATTCTATTTCGGTACCCAAAATCTTATTCTAGTCTAGTACCAGTCCGGTACCAGAATCTGTCGTTCTACAGTACTATCAAGACATATTGACAAAGCATATTCCAAAATCTTATGTAAATTAAGCCATGCAACAACCACTTAAGATGTAACCACGAAGCCAAAATCACTCTCAAATGGAAACCCTTCTGTTGACAACTAAAGGGAAGTATTTTAATTTCTTTTGGTTCTGTTGCTTAAAAACAAAACAAAAATAGGGACACAATCTTTCCCTATGATTGCTCAAAGAACCATAATCCACTTTAAAGACTAGAAGTTGCCTTTACTCAGTATTTCAACATGATTTAAAGAAAAAAATATATTAGCCTATAAGAAACTATCTCACCCTAACCAGACTTCAATAATATTCATTTGATTATCTTATTAAAGAGTAACATATGAGTATATGAGCACTCTCTACCATGGGCACACTACCAAAACTTTTATGGCAGAGGATGTACCAATACCCCAAGGAAACTTTAGGTCATTCTCTTATGGACAACTTCAAACAAAATTATACATCTGGATCACTCTAAAGAAATAGCGTGGATAAAAGTTTATTTTTCCTTTAGACAAATCTTTAAAAGACATACAAAAGAAGAGTATATGCCTTCCAACCCAATACCATCCCACCCTGTAAAAAGGTTGTCACATGAGCCTCCCCTGTCACCATGCAAAGCACTCTTTAATACAAACCAAAATAGGTGACTATGGACAAGAAGTCTCTGATGGAAAAAGAGTTTAAGAGACTAACCCGCCGGGATACTGAACAGGTCTGCTGGCAGCGGGTACCGGTCTGTGGTATGACTAGGAAAACCCATCAGGGTACTGAACATGCCTGTTGGCAATGGGGCATACTGCCTGGGGAAGGCACCTCTCACTAATTATCACAACTACCCCACCAAAGTACTGAAAAGGCTTGTTGGTAGTGGGTTTTGGTTGAAACATGTCTCATCTATACTTGTCTGATTGAAAATTCCACTTTTTCGATCTAAAACAAAAAGTCATTATTGGCTTTCATGAGATACAAATCCCAGATGAATTAGCAATATAATTCTCCAAGAAAATGTCCATTTGAGAATCACCCTAAGTCAACTTACCGGTCTGACATCCAAAGCCTACACTATCTAAAAAGGAAACTTCTTAAAAGTGGAGCCCTAAATAGGGAGCCTAATCTACTAATATTGTGAAATTTATCTATAACAACCAATGATAGTAAATCTTTGAAGCAAGTTAGGTGGGATCTGTTCTTCTGGAAAACATATATGTATTCCCCTGTTTCATTGTTGAATACTACCTCTGTCAATAATCCATTAAAAGAAGGGCAATTTCATTTTTGGCATGAGATGCAAACATATATATTCCCCTGTTTCACTGTTGAATGCTACCCCTGTCAATAATCCATTAAAAGTAGGGCAATTTCATTTTTGGCATGAGATGCAAACATATATTCCCCTGTTTCACTGTTGAATGCTACCCCTGTCAATAATCCATTAAAAGAAGGGCAATTTCATTTTTTTTTGGCATGAGATCATATGATAAGTGATAAGCTATACTTCTAAAAATTTGATTGGTTTCTTTTGCTCTTATCATGATATGAAATGATTGAATTTTCTTTCCTATAGAGATACAACATCTTCGGCATGGGGGAAGGTCAAAGAGCCCCTTCAAAACTCTTTTCCAGACTCATATAATCCACTTGCAGAACCAAATACAAAGAAGATAAGCACAGAATAACATAAGTACAGAACATTCCCGTACCAAGTTTTCAAGAAGCTTCAGTCTAAAAGGATGAATCCTGACAATTTACAAGCAGTCACACATGTTATGAGCATCGATCATACAAAGCTGAAAGAAAAGGTAACATGGTATTTATTTTCCTATGCTCATAAAACTACAATAAATATGAAAAGCTATACTATATCTTAC
This sequence comes from Picea sitchensis, assembly GCA_010110895.2. Classification (NCBI taxonomy): domain Eukaryota; kingdom Viridiplantae; phylum Streptophyta; class Pinopsida; order Pinales; family Pinaceae; genus Picea; species Picea sitchensis. The sequence continues at coordinate 4,201 of SNQJ01S0171816.1, forward strand.
GACCTTAGTATTAAACCCATGCGCCTATCCCTCATACCCATATGCCTAAACCTAATTAATCCTCTTATAGCTCTTATACATGGTTAAAGGAAAAAAAATCATATCAAAATATGAAGCATGCATAGCAATGATAAGCCACAAATATATTTCGTCCTTAAACAATTCGCAAACCCATCGTATATCATGAACCACGATCCAACATTAATTTCACCCACCGAAAGTCCAATCACCTATTCCAAAATGATTCCATATACTCAACATCTTATCCTCATCATTACAGCAACGGGTAGACATGAAATGGCTTATCTGGTGGCGAAGCCATCTAGATAAGCCTTATTTGGTCATAATTTTTCCTTGCAGCACCCTCACTTAAACTTACCATTCCCAACACCATCACCATATTTCCCCTTGTCGTGAGCTTTTCTACAGTTCCGAGCCTGCTCCTTTCCGGTACCAAACCCTTCATAAATTAACTAAACCCTTGTGCTACAACCCAATCCTTTTCTCAACTTATAACGATGGTCATTACTAGACACGAACCGGTTTTCCAAATTTATAGGGAAACTGAGAAATACCAATTATGTCAAGAAAAATATGCTAGATTAGGGTAGATACCATTTCTGGAAAAGTTTACGGGATGGAACGAGAATATATCTTAGGAATTTATACAAGGTTACGATGGAGAGATGAAACGTATAGGCAATATACAATTGATAATTAATGAAGCAACCATAAGGGAGGTTGCGGGACTGCCTAACAGAGGAGCTAAATACTTCAAAGGTGTGGGAATTAACAAAGAGATGTGCCAACAATTCTTGAAGGCAGATCATCAACACCCTGACTGGAAGAAAGGGATCCCTAGAAACTACATCAAAGAAGAATACCATCCAATGATTACTAGTCTTCAATGATTTGTCACTTGTGAAGGCAGGTATGTCGTGACTTTCATTTATCACCTTAGGCTCCTATTGCATTTTGAACGAGGCCCGGAAATCGATTTTCCATATTTTCTATGGATGATTTTGAATAAAATGGTAAGAGGTGTTAAATCCATCTCCAAAATAGAGAATACTAGCATCTACCATCAAGGTTTCATTAAAATGCTAGTTTTGCATGAGCTTAGGAAACAAAAGATTAGTTGGAAAAAACTTATCACACAACACCTTCCCACAGGAAACAAATCTGTGGGGGAAACCTAGCATGGTCCAAAGAAAAGTAAGGAACCCCAAGTGAAAAAGAGCAAGAAGGATAAAACAACTCCACCATCATCTAGGGCAGTGAGCCAACATGAAAAGGCAGGGTCCTCTTCCATAGTCAACAAGACTTCTAAAATCTCTTAATCAAAAGGTAAAAACAAATTAGTAGAGGAGACTTCAACTGTGGTAGTTGAGAAAGAGGACCATCAGAAAATGATGAAGAAAAGGAAGCATAGCTCAGAAACTAAAAGTAAACAGTCTTTGGCACAACCCCCTGTCACCATTTCACAATTAAAGAGGAAGAAAAGGAAGCCTGTAAGCATACCTGATCTGGTACCTCCTTGTAAAAGAACTACGAGGAGCATGGAAAAGAAGGGAAAAACAATAGTTAGTCCTCATACACAGGAAGATCCAATCGACCTTACCTCCCCTTCTGAGGATTTACCAATCCAAGATGACATCCCTAGTCTGAACAAAGAGCAAGACACTATTACTTTATGTGGGATGAGGGAGGATGTCGAGGAAAGGGAGTGCACCCAACCAGAAATGGTAGAATCAACAAAGAACTTGACAAAAGAACAAATGAAGAAAAGGATTGGGTAATTACAAAAACAAAATCAAGAACTCCAACAGGAAGTAAAGGAATATCAACTCTTGGATAGATATATCAAAAAGGAAAATGAGCAGTTGAAAGCAACCAGCCAACAAATTCAAGACAACCATGAAGAGACCTCTAACAAGCTCAAGAAGGTATTATGACTCCTAGAATACGTTAGGGTCATCAAAAGGGAGCTAAGAGAAGCAGCTTCAACCATCAATATCATTGATCCACCAAAGTAAAGAACACAGTCTCAAGTTTTGAAAAATTTTGGGTTTTGTTTTCAGTTGCATGAGGACATGCAATGACTTTGGCATGGGGGAATTTTGAGACCTGAAATTGACATTCTCATTACCCTATTATACTCTTCACCTATACCTTTTTGGCCTACCTAGAGCTTGAGTGAATGACAAGAACGCTACCAATTGCCAATAATAAGGTCATAAGGTAAAGTATGGTTAATTGATGTATTTTGTGGTTTATTGAGTTAAGGAATTAAATATTTCATGTACTAATGCTCAATTTGTCATATGTGAATATTTGACCTCTAGATGTCTAGCGTTCCTATACCATCTTTGGCATGATCCAATACCTGCGCACCAAGACTGTTGTTGTCTGATCCGGTACCAAACGCATCCAGTACTAAATCTTACCTGTTGTGATCCGGTACCAACGACCACACTCTGTTATGATCCGGTACCAACAACACACACTGTTATAATCTGGTACCAACGGCCACACTCTGTCATGATCCGGTACCACCGTTTGCACACTGTCATGATCTGGTACCATCTACCTGTTATGATCCAGTACTCATATGGAAGATCCCAATGCACTAAGTGAAGTGCTAGATCTCGCCTAAGTCAATTGGTGGATGTCTATTTGCTATGATAAGGATAGTTTGTTGATTTCCTCATTCTCATGCACTTCATTTCATGAGGATGAAGCTAAAGATGTAACCCAATGATTAAACTTAACAACTAATTGATTTGAAAATCACTTCGACTCCTTGTGTTTAACAATGTAGACTATTAAATAGCCATGGAAAGGATGGTAGAAGGGTAGGAGAGTTAGCATATCATCAATATGTAAGCAGCGTATGATAGTACAAAACATTTTTCTGAGTGAAGATTAATGGAATGTCATTTTATCTCCATATTCTGATTATCTATGATTAAGAATGAGTTGAGTTGTTAAAGAGAGTTTTGATTTTATGTTTTGAAGTGTGAGTGAGAGCAATGTGTGTGTTAAAAGAAAGCTTCCTATAGACTTCAGCAGCTGACATGTTGAAGCGGCAAGGGCCCACCACCCAACAAAGGTCATCCTCTTCGTAGATTAGCATCAGTGTTTATTTTCAGTAGTATAAACATTGAACTAGCTAAAGCTTTAACTCTATTAGATGATAGCAATACAGCTTAGATTAAGATTTCCATTCTATAATTTCTTAGAGATCTTTAATTGCTCTGTTTTTGCATATACTATGTTTCTGTTCTCATGAGTTTTATTTCCTTGAGTGATCATATTTGTTGGCAGCAATAGTCAATACTACTTGGGTAAGAACTAGTGAAGTTCATTGTGAACCACAGCAGAACCAACATATTGACTATTGAACTACCCATGCTATGTTGATTGATGTGTGATTTCCTTTTAGAAAGTGTGGATTGCATAGTTAGTTTTATGGGTGAGACATCAGAGTTGATCTACCAAACCAATTCCATCTCATACTTGCATGTGTCGTAATGGAATAGATAGCCTCTTTGAGAAGGACAACCAAAGTGCATTATAGTTTGCTATTTTGATTTTTTTCCATCATACATAATCTAGTTTGATTCTATACTCGTGACATTAGGAATTACCTTTCTTACTGGTGTCTTGTAACTCTATTGATTATGTATCTCGCATTGATAATTAATGAGTGCATTATATTAAACATATAAGTAGCACAACAGGCAGCATGACTATAGAGGAATATGAAAGAATATTTCTAGAGCTGTTGAAGTATGTCCCTTTCATTACGGATGAGCCAGTCAAGATCCAAATATATCTGAGTGGTATGCCATATTTCATCAATGATAAAATCCATTATGATAATCCCAAGACTATGGAAGAAACTATAAGGAGAGAAAAATTCTTATATGATCAGCAAAAAGGAAAGCCTACTTTCCAAAGAGCTTGGGAAGACAAGAAAAAGTTTAAGAGTGAGCAGAGGTAGAAGGGGAATAAGCCACCATTTTTTAGAAATAATCCTCAAGGAAAACTAGTTTTGAGAGAGCCCAGGATGGGTGAAGTAGGTGGGAAAATGCTAAGGTAGAAACCTATGCAATGTTGGTGTTGTAATGGAGATCATAGGTATATATATTTCCATCACAGAAAGGATAGGGTGAGAGCTATTCATAACGTTCAGCAAGCAGAAAAAGTGGAGGACAGGGGAAGAAGAGTACCAAGAATCTATGCAGCCCTGGAAAACAAGAAAGTTGAGTTTCAATCACACATGATTGAAATTGAAGGTATGATCAATAACCATGCCTTTACTATTTTAATTGAATCAAGAGCTATTCATAGCTATATAGATCCTAAGGTAGTGGAAAGATTTCAATTACCAAGAAGCAACCATGGGAAATCTTGGCTGGTTCAGGTGGCTACAGGAGTGATCCAGGTGGATATCAGTGGCCACCCACCTTTCCCAGCTGGTTCAAAACAACTTTCTAGCAATTTTGATAATTTACTATTTTCAACAGTTTTTCGGGTCCTGAACTTCCAGAGTCATTTTGAGGCCCTAAACAACGTTTTTTGGGGTATGTTGCAGTTGAAAAATTTCAGTAATTGTTGTACTCCTCGGATAGATATTTCCAATGGGCTATCATACGCCTAAAATGGAGATCATATGCAAAAGTTACGACCCCGGGAAGCTGATGTACTAACTTACCCAAACGGGGCCCACATGACTTTTGGTGCTTCATCTCCTAGGGTTAGGTTTTTGGATGTTTAGGGTTTCTGAAACTCCTGTTTATTGTAAAAAGGCCTTGAGAGCCTCATTGTAATCATCTTCTTGTGAATGAGCGTAGCCGTCACATCTCTCCTCAGAGATAAGCCGCCACCATTTCAACAAGCTTGTTTTCCGCTGCATTTTACAGTTTCAACTTATTTCCTTATTGAATAGAAAACAAGTTTTACTGTATCTCTGTTATTTGGTGTTAAACATTTGGTAATAATCTATAGTCAGTTCATTCTTCTCATAAAATCCAGATCAATGGTATCAGAGCGGTTTGCTCCTTGTCGTCTTAATGCATGTCCCCAACGAGGTCGAAGTACAAAGATTTGGGTCCCGAGCTTGTTTCTCTTGAGGAAAAAATCTCTCGCACACCCAAGCGATGTCTCATGAAAGGAGAAAAGAAAGATGACGGGACATGAGATCCTTTCAATCTATTGATTGATGAATCCCTCACGCAATAGAGGAATGAGATGATGGATAATTTCGTGCAAATACTTCGACGACTACCAACAGGTGACACATCTTCTTCGAGCGGAGGCACTGCCCCCTTCAAGGTACAAATAAACTTCAATATTCCTATATTTGAAGGTCAGATAGACACAGATGTTGTAGACAAGTGGTTGAATCTACTAGAAGGGTATTTCTCTGTCCATAACTTTTCGAATAGAGAAAAGATTACTTTTGCGCTCCTCAAAGTTGTTCCCCATGTCAAAGATTGGTGGGAAACTTTCTGTGAGCAAAAGGAAACAAAGGAACCTTCATTATTTACAGTCGTAGCCACTTGGGAATCCTTCAGAGATGCTATTAAGGAACAATACTACCTTGTTGAAAGTTATGACAACTTTTATACCAAATGGACCACACTGTGGCAAGAAAGAGACCAAGCAATGTCAGATTTCACAAATATCTTCCATTCCTTGCGCACCAAGTTGGGTATCAAAGATTTAGAGAGACATCTGGTGCTCAAGTATCACGATGCTCTGCATAGATACATCCAGACCAAAATGAAATTTCTAGACATCTCATTCTTGGGCGTGGCCTATCGATATGCCGTCAAAATCGAGCAGAAGCTCAAACAAAAGAGGTGACAAATTGGGTCGGGGAACCCCTCACAAACAAAGCTAGGAAAGGGCGGCCCCAACCCACAAAACAAAGGACAGAGAAAATATGCATAGTATCAAGACAACCAGTCCAAGACGCAAGCAAAGAAGGACACTGAAAAGACAAAGAAAGATACCAGGAAGTGGTGCGAGTTCCATAAGAGCCCTTGGCATAACACTGCTAATTGTCGCTCAAAGAAAATGCTGGTAGATGAAGTGAAAGCCTCTGAATCAGATGCGGGTTCTAACTCTGAGTCAGAAATAGAAAGGGGAAGATGGATCATTGATGTGGAACCCAGTGCCACCGTTGCTACCACCAAGCTCCAGCATGGTTAACCAGATGAGCCAGAAGAAGGAGAGCGCCTCTTCCATTCCCAAATGTGGGTAAAAGGCACCCCACTACACTTTATTGTTGATAGTGGTATCTAGAAGAACCTCATCTCAGCAAAGGTCATAAAGCGGCTTGCCCTGCCGACAACGCTGCACCCACAACCCTACGCCATTGGATGGCTCTGCCAAGGAAGTGATCTCTGCGTCAGCCAACAGTGTCAACTATCGTACGACATCAAGCCCTACAAAGATGAGGTATTGTGTGATGTTGCTCCTCTTGAAGTTTGTGATGT
>SNQJ01S0171817.1:0-20488 GCA_010110895.2 Picea sitchensis
ACCGCTTCCGATTCCCCCTGCTATTTGGAAGGATATCTCTATGGACTTTATTACAGGCCTACCCAAATCGGGGAATAAATCAGTCATAATGGTGGTGGTGGATCGCCTCTCCAAGTATGCTCATTTCTGCGCTCTTTCCCACCAGGGATGATATTAATGATGGAAATTTATTTTAAAATGTAGAAACCTTGGCGATTCTTACTAATCTTTCATATGTCAACTATAAATGTTTGGCGATATTTTTGTAAAAATATTCAAATTTCTAAGCATTTTATATAGTTTTTATAAAATTTTGGCTATTTTTAAGGTGAAATAATTTTATCCTATAGAATTTGGGCGAATCATTTTTAAAATAGCGAATCTCATTTTTTGAAAAACCATGGAAAATTAGCCCATGCGCGAAATTTAGCCCCTAAAATAATCCCTGTTTCCCACCCATTTACTGCATCCACGGTGGCTCAAATTTTCATGGCCCAGGTATTCAAGCTACATGGCATGCCACACTCTATTGTTTCTGATTGAGACCCAACTTTCACAAGCAATTTTTGGCAAGAATTGTTTAAGCTCCAATGCACACAATTGCATCTCAGCTTAGCTTATCATCCCCAAACGGATGGTCAAACGGAAGTTGTCAACAAGTGTCTGGAAACATATCTGAGGTGATTTGCCTCTGAAAAACAACACTAGTGGGTTCAATGGTTACCCCTCACTGAATGGTGGTACAACACTACATACCATACAACCACTCGCATGACTCCCTTTGAAGCAGTATATGGACAGAAGCCACCTTCAGTTCTCTCATACTTACCGGGTACCTCGAAGGTCCAGGTGGTTGACCAAACACTTACCATTTGAGAGGACATCCTTTGTACCCTTAAAGAGAACTTGGTCATGGCACAGAATAGAATGAAGCAGCAAGCAGATCAAGGTCACTCTGAACGTTAATTTGTAGATGGGGATCAGGTGTTTCTGAGACTGCAACCATATAAGAAAACTTCCCTCAAGGCTGAGCATTGTCAGAAGCTAGCACCCAAATTATATGGCCCTAACATAGTTCTCAAGCGTGTGGGACAAGTCGCATATCAGTTAGCTCTACCTAGTCAGTCGAAGCTACATCTTGTTTTTCATGTTTTATGCTTGAAGAAAGTGATTGGAACCAGGTGCCAAATTCAAACCAGCCTTCCAGAGTTAGATGAAGAAGGCTCCATTTGGCTATAGCCAGAAGTAGTTTTGGACCAGCGTGAGTGTCGCCTGCGTCAGAGAACCATCAAGGAAGTTCTAGTACAATGGAAAGACATGACTCCAACAGATGCCATTTGGGAACCAGCTACCATTCTGCAACAGTTTCCACATCTCAAGCCTTGAGGACAAGGTTGTTTTTAAGGGGGTGAACATGTTAAGGTCCTAACCCACACATAGGTAGATCAATGTATTCAGATGTAATAAAGGTCAATATTAATAAGGCCTTTCAATAAAATAGAATAAGGCAGATGTAAGAAGACCTAATAGAAGCGTATGCTTCTAGAAGGATCTTCGTCTAGATGCTTCTCTTAATAGACATATTTAGTATAAATAAGAGGCGAGGGTATGAGAACCCTAGCTTGGAGATTATTGTAACAGAGCGCTGCTCTATTAGAGGTTGCCCCCTCGAAGAGGCCTGTGAACAATGCTATATGAATCAAAGTGCTATTTCTGTTGCTATTTCGTATATCATTTCTGTGTATTGTGAAGATTATGCTGGATATTTTACTGTCATTCTGTCATTTCTAGCATTTCATTTCTGTTCTGCATATTTTATATATCTGGTATCTTGCAGTTCTTCTCTCAAAACTTAGGACGGAATATAGGTGGAGTTTTTCCTAATGATTCCTTCTTCTTAACTTACAAAACATCCAATTTTGAAATAAAAGAGATGAGAATATCATTTTTAAAATTTTCAAACATATTACCAATTTTATCCTTTGTGATCCTTGTTCTTGCAACATAGTTTATGAACATGGAGGTAAATTTTCTAGAGCTTCTACCAGTTTTGGGATTTTCCTCTTGAATGTCGTCTACATAAATCACATACCTCGTCATACAACACTTTGGAAACATCACCTGATCCCATTAGATTGATAACTTCTAATCATTCATCCCTTATGCATCTCAATAGAATTATTCTCGTTGTTTCCTTTCTCAACTGACTTTGTTTTGATATTTGAAGGTTATACTAAAATCGCTCCACATAGTCCTCCAAACTTTCATCCTCTTTATATGCCATTTTGAAAATGTGTTCTCTAGGTTCTCTTCCCTTGCAGTATTCTTGATATTTCTTAAAAAAATCTTTCTTCATCTCATCCCAAGTTTGAATTCTATCCATATCGAGGCCCATAGACCATCTAAGGGCTTCACTCTTCAGGGTGGAAGGAAACAATTTTAATTTTTGGGCAGTAGTAGAGTAATCATAGATTCTACAAAGCACATCAAACTCAAATAAGAATGGATTGGGGTTTTCACTAGCCAAACCATGGAAATTTTGTAGAGTAGATGGGGGGATGTTCTTCATTTGTTTTTCTCCACCAGGATCTATGATAGGGAACTAAAAGGAATCAATATCCTCATGGTTGTTTCCTATTACTTCTTCATATGCCATTTCATACCACAAATTAAGAGGTTGTTCTTGTGCTATAGATGCTTCAAAGGTTGTTGCCACTATTTATTGGTCTTGAATCAGATAGTTATGGAATTCAATATTAGGTTGTCCTGCAACATTAGGAGTAAGCATCGCTTTTTTTGTTGGAGTCTCTTCCTTGACCGACTTAAGTAGAGGAACTCTCTGTCTTAGGTCCCTCAACTCTTATTCTGTTAAGCCCTAATATTTGTTCATTGCCCCTTAATTGGGGCACATTAGATTAGTAATGTTATTTTATTTATGTCGGCTTTATTCCATTAGTTGGAATTATACCTCCTAGTCTCCTATATATACGAAGGAGACATTTTCATTTTGAATCATCTTGTACTTGAACATTTAAGTGGGGTAAAAGGAGGTTTCCCCCTCGAAGAGGCTTATTATCTGAAATTATCTCTTTTTCAAGGCATTTGGTACTTTTTTTGAGGTTTTTCTATGCTATATTGATATTTGGTTCTCAACATATGGTATCAGAGCTCAAGGTCTTGGGGTTTCACTACTACATTTGAGACACCTTGGCATTTTCTCTATATATTTTTTTCTACAACGTTTCAGAAGGAACGTCTTGGAGGATATTTAGTAGATGGATCAAGGTACGTTGGGTTAAAATCAAAGCTCTTGAGGCCTTAAAATTTCGGAGATATAGCCTGTACAAGATAGGGTTCTGGAATCATCTTGAACTAAGACATTGCGGAATTTTCGCTATAAAAAAATTTATGTAATGCTTCAGACCTTGAAATCTGGAGGATATTCATAGAAATTAGTAAGGTATATGTGGTAAAATTTTTATCTTCTGGGGCATCTTAAATTTGTAGATACACCCTTTGTAAGATGGGGTATCTGACTAGTCCTATTGACTAGTCTCAAGAAGGTGTTCCAGGTAAAACAATCATAACTTCTTCCTAGAGTATCCAAATTGAGTGGGACTGGTTTCATTGGATCGTGGACTGTCTGTAGTATTTATGGTACGAGTTTCAAAGTTGTATATCAATTATTTTGTGTGAGGCACGATATACAAGTGAGATCTTCTGGAAAGGCCAAAAAGTGGCAAGTTGTGGGGAAGTTATCATAAATTCCACTTGGCACATCCAATTTTGATCAGACCTGTGGCATTGCAGAGAAGAAATATCAGAGAACTACATAAAATAAAGTTTCATACCTAGAAGGGATGAAAATTGGGAGATACAACAGAATAAATATTGTCTAGCAGAATCACCTCAAAATCAAGGTTCAAAAGTGATACTTGGACAACATGCCACCCAAAAAGGGAAATTCTACACCAAATAAGCCTCTAGACAATCCTACTTGGACTCTTGATGAAGGTGAAGAAATCTCGTGGAAGTGCATAAATGATTTACAAAAGAATATAGTAACAAAGATGAAATACAAGAGATGGAAGCTAAGTTGGAGGCAAAGATGGATGATTTAAAGGAGGAGATCATGGAGGTATTGAAAAAAGGAATTTCATAGCAGGAAGACGCAGTGAAAATGCATCCCATGGAAATTCATGATGAGGACACAGGGAATGTGAATCAAGAATGGAGAAACTCTAACTTTAGGTTGAATACCAACCCACATTCCTAATATCGATATGAGAGTTTGATGGCAAGGACACAATCATATGGATACTTGGATGATCAATTCTTTGATCTACATAGTAATGCCATACACAAAAGGTACAAATTTCTTCTTTATATTTAGAACCTAATCAATTTGCTTTGGCTCGATGGTTGTTCTCTCAAATCACTGTCCACTTGGACAATTTTCATACTGGAAGAAATGATAGCACACTATGAGGATACAAGGATCAATACCTTCTTGTAATTGATAAATCTCAAACAAAGGGTTCAGAGTTACAGGCATTGAGAACTTCAAAGATTGAATATAAATATAACCGATATTCTAAGAATTAGGCACTTGATTGATGTGTCCCTTAGGAACTTTAAAGATAACATTCAAGCAGGGAGTTCTCCTTTGGAAACTAAATCTGAATGCATTTGGAGTGGAAAGAAATGTGAAATGAAATATGGCTATGGCTACTAGAAGGATCAATCATAACATCTATAGAGAACAATGCTCATTCTTCTATAACACCTCAACCTACAAGTTTGTCACCTCAACAATTGGAGGGAAAGAAAGCAAAAGGTTTATTCTTTAATTGTGACAACAAGAATCTGATGGGGACATAGGTGTGGTGAGAAGGAATTATTCTACATAGGTGAAGAGGAAGAAAGAAAGAGAAGGCAAGAACCATCTCAAGATGAAAGCGTAGAAGCAATTTCATCTACGAAGAGTTGACTCCCATGATATAGGTGTAATGCATTGAACAGATTAACACTCCTCAAACCCTCAATATGTCCAGATGATACATCAAAAATAAAAGGTATGAATCCTAATTGATTAAAGGTACTCATAATTTCATTCACTATAAATTAATAAAAGCTCTCAATTGCTCTGTATATCCATGATTTCAAGTAATGATTGCAGATGAAGGATATATCAATTGCTCAATAAAATGAAATAAAGATCAATCTCACTATGGGGGAATATGTAATGTAGTCAATGATTTCATACCCATGGGTGAATTAGAGATGTTGTACTAGGAATCAATGGTTGCAATCATTAGACAACGGCTTTTTAATTTCCAAGAACTTTTCATGAAATTTTCATTGGAAGGAAAGTAAATTGAGTTAAGAGGTATCTGAGGGAAACCCGATGAGTGATAAGCTATAATGGAATGACCAAAATTATTGAAAAGGGGCATCAGAGCATTGTGCACAACTATGCTCACTAGATGTTCAAACATCTAAGTCATCTATTCCTCAACCTCTCCAAGGGATCATTGATAAAAAATTCCAAAGTAACAGAATATTCCCAAAGGTTTTCCACCCCCTCAAAATCATGATCATGAAATTCACTATGTTCAAGGGGTGTTCCTCCTAACATCAGGCCATCTGAGATACCTTCCTTGAGAAAAGTGAAATTAGTATGGTTGAAGAAATGTTAGAAGCTGGAATTAATAGACCTAGCCAAAGTTCTTACTTTTAACCAGTGGTAATGGTATTCAAAAAATATAGCTCATGGCATATGTGTTCGGATTACATAGAGATCAACAAGATCACTATTAAAGAATAAGTTTCCATTCACATCATTGATGAATTGTTAGATGGAACTACATGGATCAATCTATTTCCTAAAGTTGGATGTCATTGGGTATCATCGAGATGTGAGAATGAAGGAAGAAGATATACCAAAACAACATTCAGACTCATGAAGAGGCCATTATGAATTTTGGTCATGCCTTTTAGCCTTACAAATGCACCTTCCACACATTCTAGGGTTGATGAATTCCATTTTCAAGCCCTTCCTTTGAAAATTGTGTTAGTATTTTTTGATGATATACTAATATATAGAAAGTCTTGGGGAGGGATCATGTCGACATGTTGACAAGATTATACAACTACTAAAAGAACAACAACTATATGCTAAACCATCCAAATGTTTCTTTACAGTAAAGGAGGAGTAGATTATTTGGGTCATATTGTATCTCATGAAGGTGTCAAAGGTAGACCCTAATAAGATTAATTCCATGATGGACAGGCGATTCAACAGTGAAGAATATTAGAGGATTTTTGGGTTTCATAGGTTACTACTGAAAGTTTGTTTAGAACTATGGAAGAATAGCAACACCTTTAGCGACACTAACTAAGGTCATTTTCATGGACTTTGGAGGAAACTAAAGATTTTGAAAAACTTAAAGAGGTTATGTGCAAAGCTCTGTCTTGACCACTCGGACTACAAAACTGTGGAATGTTATGCCTCGAGAAATTGAATTGGTGCCTCGGGAAATGGAATTCGTACTGTCCTAATGCAAGAAGGAAGGCCCATGGTTGCAGTCGACCACTCAAAGGGAAGGACTTACACAAAATCATTTATGACAAGGAAATGATCAATAGTATTACATGCATTGAAGAAATGATGTCATACCACCTAATGGGTAGGCACTTCAAGGTCAAAACACATCATGATAGTCTTAAATACTTCTTGAATAAAGACTCTTTAGAGAACAACAAAAATGGGTAACCAAGATGTTGGGTTATGATTTTTGAAATCGTCTATAACAAGGGGAAGCAAATGTTGTGGCGGATGCTCTCAAGAAAGGATGAAGAATATTTGGGAGGCCTTTATACATGCTATCTCGATCATCCAACTTAATTGGATAATAGAAGAAAAGGATGAAAATGGAATAATGGAAAAGAAGTGTGGACTCTCATTCCAAAGTTTGTAGCGAGGATTAGCGATTACTTCGAGGATAGTTACATGGAAAAATGATTCACTATGGTACAAAGATCACTTATATTTGTACCAAGAAATCCAACTCAAACAAAATGCACTATTGGAGTGCACACCTCTCCTGTAGGAGGGCACTTGAGATTTTTGAAAACCTACCATAGAGAGTCAGAAGGATTTTTTTGGGATGGCCTTAAAACTTGATATTTCAAAGTTTTGTGGAAAAAATGTTTGGTTGCCAACAAAATAAGGTGAAACAATTAATACCCTAGGTCTTTTACAGCCATTATCCATCCCAATTTAGTTGGGAGGGAGGGTTTCCATGGATTTCATCATGAGTTGCAAGTCTAAAGGAAAAGTGTCATCATGGTGATTGTTGATAGAATAACCAGAATGCACTTTGTGCACTCTCTCATCCTTGAAAGCTAGTCTGGAGTTGCTACTGCATTCATGGAGACATTTCCAAAATCTACATGGCAACCCAAACAAGAAAATAATCCAGTGCAAATATTTCCAATGAAAATTGGAAATTCTTGGGTTGAATTATTTTTCTTGTTTGGGTACTCAATTGGCTCCTGCTCACTTCTATCATCCTCGAGAATTTGATGGACAAACCCGATTAAGTGAACAAATGTCAAGGAGAACACCTTTGTTTCTTTGTCTCGATAAACAAACACAATGGTTCAAATGGTTACCCTGGCGGAATGGTGGTATAACACTTCCTTTCATACTGCAACAAAATGACACCATTTATGGCACTTTATGGATACCACCCTCCTTCCATCACTTCTTCTCTAAAGAATAAAAATCAAAGGTTCAAGTAGTGGAGATCACATCGATAATCAACAACAAGTTCTCCAAATCTTAAAGGACAATCGACCATGGAACAAAATGCATGAAACAACAAACAAATCAATATCGTAGTGAAAGAATATTTGAAGTAGGGTTGTTGTTTTTAAGAGTTCAACCATACAAATAGATGTCCTCAAGCAAGCCAAGAAGGATAATAAAATTATCACCAAAGTGTTATAGTATATAAGGTGTTGCAAGAGGGTAGTGCTATATTACAAATTGGAGTTACTGCATCTTCTGATACATCTTGATTTTCATGTTTCATGCTTAAAGAAGGTTATGGCGACAAGATCCAGTTTAAACTATATTTCTAGAACTTGGCGAGGAAGGAAAAATCATATTGTTAGACTTGAAGCCATCATGACACAATAATTAGTTAGCTAAGGAATGAATCCATTTTAGAGCATCTTATTAAATGGAGGAAACTATCAATTTTGAAGATTCCACTTGGGAAGATGAGTCTTTTATCTGAGAAGCATCCATAGTTACTCAAGCATTAGGACAACACTTGTCTCAAGGGAGGAGCATGTTAAGCTAATATTGGCTCATTACCCTTAATTGGGGCATGGATTAGTAATGTTATTTTATTTATCAATGGGACATTCCAAGTGAATTTGTAGGTATACCTCCTAGTCTCCTATATATACCAAAGGGAGACACATTTTCATTTGAATCATCTTGTATTTGAACGACAGAATTGGGAATTAAAGGAGGTTACCTCAAAGAGGCTTATTATCACAGAGAGTGTATCTCTTTTGGTGTTGAGTACTTTTTCGAGGTTTTCTATGCTATATTGATATTTGGTTCTTACATATTCCTAAATTTCCTCCATTTTTTCATGCTAGGGGGTTAGTATAATGGGTGTCACTTGCAACAACACTGTGAGGTGACAAGGTTGGTTTTATTTTGAGTATTTTTACCTCTAGTTCCCTTAGCCTTATTCATACAATATTGATCATTTATTGGCTCATTACCCCTTAATTGGGGCATATTAGATTAGTAATGTTATTTTATTTATGTCGGTTTTATTCCATTAGTTGTAATTATACCTCCTAGTCTCCTATATATACCAAGGAGACATTTTCATTTGGAATCATCTTGTATTTGAACATTTAAGTGGGGTAAAAGGAGGTTGCCCCCTCAAAGAGGCTTATTATCTGAAATTATCTCTTTTTCGAGCCGTTGAGTACTTTTTCTGAGGTTTTTCTATGCTATATTGATATTTGGTTCTTACATATTCCTAAATTTCCTCCATTTTTTCATGCTAGGGGGTTAGTATAATGGGTGTCACTTGCAACAACACTAAACGAGGTGACAAGGATGGGTTTATTTTGAGTATTTTTACCTCTAGTTCCCTTAGCCTTATTCATACAATATTGATCATTCTAAGAATTAAAACTACTGAAAATACCAACATGACAAGGGCCCATGGAGACTCAATAGAGTATTTGCGTAGGCTTTCACCTCCCATCTTATTGATTCGACCTTGAAAATATGAAATGTTGGTCCTACAAAACTAAAATAAAACAATTCTACACTCTCTTTAAGATTAGTTCCTTCAACACTTCCTTGACAACGAAGCCAAAATATCAGGTGAGTTATATGATTGTAATTTGATGCATTAATTATCAATCCAGGATTGTAAACTTATGAAGAACCAGACACATTATATGAAGAATGAATCTCAAAGACACACCATTCTTAGTCAACTATGAAACAAACTCTCAAAACTAGTTGCTCATATAACAATGGATATTCTAAGGTAGAATTGCAGGTTGAATATAGATTTTTATATTCAATAGTACTCTATTAGATCCACTCTATCATCTAGATTGACAAACTTCAATTAAAAATATAAACAACAAAATTGAAAACTAATACATGCATAAAATCTATCTATCATGAGCATTTTTCAACCAATGAAGAATTGGTGACCATTAATTGCACAAACTACAACTCTGACAGTTCTCTGTTCAGAGTATCACCAATTAAAACTGATAGTAAATGAAGCATGAAATTCCCGTCTCAACAAGCATTAGATGGACCACACAGCATGAATAAAAAAATAAAATAAACCAATTAGCATCACTACAAAGCTATATCACACTTGATAGATGAATAAAATTTTGAAATTATACCAACAATGAAATCAAAATTTATTCTAAAGAAAAAATAAAACTAACTACATAACTACTTCTGAGATGAAGGGGGACATACATGTTGATTAATTGGGTTGGTTGTCATTAATGTCAACCCTTGAAGAAAGTCCGGTAGAAAATTCCGGTAGCACAAAGGTTTGGGTAATGGACCCAAGTTTGTTTGATGGATAATGATATGATTTTTTATATATTTTCATACAAGACTATTCTAGATGGATAGTACATGTCATGCCATTTCCAGTGGTATGTGGAACATCACATAACTGCTCATGGTTAGAGAGTTATGTCCATGTGAAGTTGGAGAACCTTCATGACTCATCTAGAAGCCCCAAAAGGTCAAAGTAGTCAAAGTGGTTGCAAGTTTAAATAATAAAGTGAAGTGATGAGTGTACTATAATTCAAAGTTGATACAAAATAAATGATTTAAATAATAAAGTTAATGGACAAATTACTAAGTGGACAAGTGGTTAGAAGTGGGTTAGCCCTAAAATAAGGAAAGTGGGTTAAGATGGTTAGAAGGTAACTTAAATAATAAAGTGAAGTGATGAGTGTACTAAAAGTCAAAGTGGATAAAAAATAAATTATTTAAATAATGGATAAATTACTAAGTGGATAAGTGGTTAGAAGTGGGTTAGCCCTAAAATAAGGAAAGTGGGTTAAGATGGTTAGAAGGTAACGCCTTTAGGAAGCTACATGAAAGTATAAATAAGAGGCAAGGGTCTCTCATTTTTAATCACACTTGAGAATATTGAATATCTACAAGTGACTGAGGTAACCAAAGGATATCTAAGCCAAATTGCAAAGGGAAGGTGAAGTAAAGAAGGCTGAAATTCAAGGGAGGATAAATTCTTTTGATGATGTTTTCTAAGGTATGTTATTTACAGGTCATCTCACCATTTTCACAATAATGTTTTTTTCTAGAATGATTCAGACCATGAAATTGGGAGGCCATTGAGGAGACATATCCAAGTATTTGTGATACCAATTTCATCTTGTGGGTCGTTGTAGTTTTGGAGTTACATGCTGTGCAAAATAGGGTTTGTGGCTAGTCCTGAAACTAGTCTAAAACAGGTGTTTCGGGTAAAAACATCATAGATTATTCATAAAAGATCCAAATTCAGTAAGAAAAAATGTATTGGTTATAGTACAGTCTATAGTATTATGCGTACCATTTTTAGATCCATACAACAAATATTCCGTGCAGGGAATGCTCTACAAGTTTTCTCTCTAGAATAAGCCATAATTCAACAAGGTGTGCCATTTTTTCTATAACTCTTTTTCTAAGAGGTTCCAAGTAGCGAAATATGGAGGAATTGCATAAAATACACTGAAGAACATTGTTTACCATTTTCGGATCTTTATTCATTACAGGTACATAGTTATGATTATTGCAAGTTAGGGTTTTTGACTAATCCAAAATTAGTCAAGTGAGACTAAAGTAAAGTTTGATGAAAATGATAGTCTCTTGTTGTATACACCAGGTATGTGATCATATACACCAGGTATGTTACAGAGTTACAAATCATATTTGGATGATGAAATTGATGAGCGCTTTTGGTTGAGGTACATGTTGGGCACATGGTTGAGACAAGTAGTTAATGAGTTGGCACATACAAGAGGTGTATAGTTGATGATGTTGGTACATCTTGATGAGACATAGTTTATGTGTATTTGATGCATGATTGGTACATATTTGGTGCATGGTTGATGCACTTGTTGATGGTATAGGTTGAGGTACAGGTTGGTGCATGGTCGATGCACTTGTTTATGGTACAAGTTGATTACAAGTTGTTTGGATAGGCTATTGTGATAGGTTATTTGTACAGGTTTGATGCATGGTTGATGCATTTGTTTATGGTACAGGTTGAGGTACAAGTTTATGTATGGTACATGTTGGCACAAGTTATTGGTACATGTTGTTACAGGTTGATTATAGGTTGTTACAGGTTGGTTGGTTGCAGGTCAGTGGTATAGGTTGTTACAGTGGTATATCTCACGGCGATAGTGTGACAGTGGTTCCAACATTCTACTTCTACGTTAGGAAATTTAGACGAGGAAAGGACAGGTGGTTGTATCCACCTTTCGATTGTAGCCGGAGAACATAGGGGGTTGAGGCCTCCTTCTGGTTATATCTAGAGAATTGGGGAGTTGGAGCTTCCTTCAGGTTGTAGCCTGAGAAACTAGGGGGTTGGAGCCTCCTTCTGGTTGTAGCCAAAGAATTGGCGATTTGGACCTTACCTCAGGATGTTTCCTGAGAAACTAGGGGTTTGAGCCTCCTTCCAGTTACAACCAGAAAACAAATGAATTTGGTGCTTCCAATGAAAGTAATTCTTAAAGACATATAAGAAAAATATTTATGTGGTTTTATCCCACTTTGGGTTTCCACGTAAAACACTGGTGTACTGTGTATGTGTATGATTGCTCATTTTTTCATTGTTTATTTACTCTGCAACTATTGGATGATAATTCTACATTGATATAACACTTGCATTTTGTGGTTAAAAAGGATTACATTTCTCTATTACTGATTCACCCCCTCTCTCAGTAATCCAACAATACCTTCCCTAAGAAGTATTCTCACTATGCTTTAGAAACTCATAAATTCAGAAGACAAGTATGCATAAGCATATCTTATATTCCATAATAAAAATAGAGTACAAGTGTTTTAACAGAGTTCAATCTTTCTTGTTCTTATCACTGATATCAATCTCTATGTTCATGCACGAATTGTTGGTTGTGAAGCCTCATTATCTTCCTATTTCATAGGTCTTTGTTTCAAGCCATGTTTATACCCCATGAAGAATGTACACCCTGGAATACTATACACCCCTCCACGCAGTGGGGTTGTAGGGGGGCTTTCCCCCCAAGGAAAAATTGTCTTGTAAATGTATATTGTAATTTCATAGTAAATTTGGATCGTTTATTATAAGGTCGCAGATATGAAGGTAGAAGTTATTTTAGGGGTTTTTTTCCCTATAAGGAAACCCTATTTTATGAGGGAATTGTATTGCGGCTATGTATCATTGTGAATATTGTATTCTGAGAGAGGAGACTATGAGAGAAAGAAGAGGAAGTTATAGCGGGTGTGTTGTAGGTTGTATCCCTTCATTTGTTGGATAATAATAAAGGAAGAACCTAGCAATTTCTCTAGTGGACAAAGCCCACACTAGGTGGACCACGTATATATATGTCTCTATTGTATTATGTATCTTCTATGTTTTATTTCAGCATTTGTTTTTATTTTATTGCTCCGTGATCCTATTTTTCTAACATGAATTCACTCAATATTTATACAATTACATTCAAATCCAAACTAACATTTCTTAGACATCCAATCCCCTACACAATATACTAAGGATAGTTAGGACATTACAATATTATCTTTAGAAAAATCAAAGGACAACATAATTACATAATTGGTCATTTAATTATGATTTCATGACCGAAAGCATGAAATCATAAAATACTCGTGTGCGCTACAGGAGTTAGTTAAATTGTTGACCAAGAATAGTGTTCTTGTTGTTGGAGTGTTGACCAATTTAGATAGTAGGTGTCCATGTGTATGAATTTCTCCACAAAACCAACATCTTCAAATCATCTGGAAAGTTTGGAGAATATCCTAACCGTCGTGGCAATTATAGTACCTTTTCAACATGCTACATGAACATTCCAGTAACCTCATCAACTTGAGAAATTAAATACATTTTGTTCATTAAACAAGGAAAATGTAATACTTAGGCTAGGATAATTATCTTTGAGTAAAAAATGCACTTTGAAGACAAAATGGAAAAATATATGTCATTATAAGGTACTAGGAT
Organism: Picea sitchensis; assembly: GCA_010110895.2. Taxonomy (NCBI): domain Eukaryota; kingdom Viridiplantae; phylum Streptophyta; class Pinopsida; order Pinales; family Pinaceae; genus Picea; species Picea sitchensis. The sequence continues at coordinate 13,791 of SNQJ01S0171817.1, forward strand.
GGGTAGATGGTAAGGTAAATAGTCAAAATAAGGTCCTATAGACTATACTAAATACATCAAAACAGGGACCCTACACAAATTTTGGCACAAGAATACATTGACATCTTGGGTTTCGACTTATCTATAAACTTTCCCAAAGAGTCTCCAATTCATTTGAGAACATAATCTCCCCAACAATGAAGAGGAAAATTGGGATGGTGAACCCAGGCTGGGACAACTGAGGGGGTGTCCATTTCTAGGTCAAAGTTTGATGTCCAATTATTAAGATACATACCTATGGAACCAAGAAAATAGGGGCCACTTATAAAAATAAGATCTTTGTCTTCCTTAAATGAAAAGAAAAAGGTGTAGAAATATTGACCACAAAATTAATGAATGATCCTTTGACTAGAAGAAGTCATTTTCGTTTCAACCAATATTCCATTTGACGAGGAGAAGTCCATAATTCAGTGAACTGGATAACCAATCCTTTTTTTCATAAGCAAGAGATTTACAATGGGCTAAGACACAAGTAAGACAAAATTTAGGGATCTGATCCAGTTTGTTCAAGAAGCATGAATGATTTGGTTTGGGGATATAATATCCCAAAGAATCAATCAGGTTTTGAAAGTGATATTGTCATTATCAAAATTAGGAGGAGGGGAAGATCCTCCCTCTAACATGGTTTCAGTCCTTGCATCCCTGATAGGGGCGAAGGGGAAAGTGGTGTAGGATAGGGTCAGGGTTTAGCGAACTAATGAAACACTCTTCGAAAAAAACCTCATAAATACTTTTCTGCTAAGGTAAATAGAAACTTCAACGTTAACCTCCTTAAGATTATGAATCCACTTCAGTAACTTGTATTATATTTTCAACATGATTTTCAAACTCACTCTTGATATATGGCATCACACAATGTCCTTTTCATTCAGTGAAGCATAAGAATTCAAATGAGAAAAATCTTGGTAGGGGTACTTACAATAATAACCCAACATGAAATTTCCATCGAGTCTTCACTCCATGAACATGTGACAGCGCGTGTGCATTCATGGGATATTAACTAATGACCCTAATTTCACTATATATCAATAAATACCTCCCAAAATCCTTTTGTTGGACCCCCCTCCCATTACATATTTCCAATAAAAAAATCCTTATTTTTACTAGATACCTCCTTTTATACCCCGAAATACCTATAACCCCCCTTCATATTGCACATCCCCCCTGCATACCTACAATATATTGACTTTGTTTTTCACAATTTTAAAACCTCCTTTATGAATGAATGTGATAAGATATTGGTCAACATGGTGAAGCCCCCATGGAAATTTAATTATCCTCATTTAATAGAGCCCTATATTTTTATGTTGCCATGATGTTTTCCTTAAGTTTTTTAACACTTCTTAAATCATTAACATTAAATGTTTTGATGGAGTTCCTTTTGTAGTGGCACCTATTACCAATTCTCTATGGAAAACCTTGGCATTGATGGATCATTTTTTTCCAAGTGAGAGGAGGACCAAGGTCACTTTTATATATATATATATATATATAATGCCTCAATTAACTTAGCCTCTAAATTACCACTTTTAATGCCCAATAATTAAGTTGCATCTCCTATGTGCTTTAATAATATATGCAACATTTGAGCTTGTGCTATGAATAATTTACCTTGAAATGATTTTCGACCCTCATATTTACATTCTATTGAAATGTAGGACCATGCATCACCAATCCCATTTCTTCAATGCTAGTTGCATCCATGTTCTTTGGAAAATTTTCGTCGAATTCAATCTTGCCACATTTGTTTATTAGTTTTCTTGTATTGTTTAATGTGATAGAATATTGTTGTTGGTTAGATATTGTCCTTTTTTAAGAATATAAAATTTTTAATTTGAAAATCAATCAAAATATATATATATATACAAAATATTTTTTTTAACTTGAACAAATCAAATATAGGAACTATAAAAATTAAAATTTAGGAAATCTTGATTTAATAACGAGGTTGATATCAACATTGTCTTGTTCATTCATGTTGTTAATGAGTTCCTCAACATATATCGATCTCATTTCCTTATCATCGTCATATGCCTCCACATCACTTTCATCAATTTCTTTGCTCTTTGTTTTTCCAATAATCATGATTTTATCGTTTCTTCCATATATATCAATTGTCTTCTATTGTTTTCAATTACTTTGGAATCTCATGTTCAAAGAATTAGAAAATTGAAATCCAATGACAAAATTATCAAAGTGAGAAGCCAAATTTCAGAAGTGATAAGCCAAATTCCAATATCCCAAACACAAAATTCCACAAATGATAAGAAAAATTCTAATTTCCCAAAGCCAAAATTCCACAAGTAATAGGTGACAAATTTAATAAGTGATAAGGAGAATTTTAATATCCTAAAGTCAAAAACATTTAACTCAATGTCCTTTTATTTTTCTCTTTCTTTCATTATCCTCTCCTTTCTTCATAGGTAATTAAAATATGAGTAATATAAATAATATTTTGGCCCAGAGTGTATATAAACATTTAACTCAATGTCCTTTTATTTTTCTCTTTCTTCCATTATCCTCTCTTTTCTTCATAGGTAATTAAAATATGAGTAATATAAATAATATTTTGGCCGAGAGTGTATATAAATCTTGGACAAAATATTGTTTTTATTAGATTCCATTGGTTAGAAAATAATATTAGGGTGAGAATGAATTAAACTCTCACCCAAGAGTTTTAGAGGGTTAATTTATACTCTCAGTTGATTCTTTACCTTAACTTAAGGTTATTTTATTTGTGGAAAAAAGTCTTCAATAAGATATAAAACAAAGTCTAGACAAAGAGTTTTTGTTAACCAAAGCAATAAAGATGGTTGTAGTTTTCAAAAACCTACAACTACATTAAAGGATGGAACCTTGAAATTTTTGAAAATCATTTGTTAGACCTATTACCAATGGAATCTTCTTCAAAAATAGTTTGTAACAATATAAGAATTGTAGATTTTTGTTAAGAATTTCTATTTTTTAATAGTTTTTTTTCTAAATCTTATTGCTTGATAATTATACTTTATTTAAAATTTAATTTACTGTAATGAAAATTCAATGTCATCAAAATCACAATATCAAAAAAATAGTGTAGTTTCTCACACTGTCTTCTTCATAAGGGTATTTTTATTTTTCTTGGTAATGATCACATGAAACAAAAAATTGATTCCCACGTGTGTGTTAATATGACATCATTTTCTTGTTTTACTTTATTTTGATAAACAATTAAAAAATATTATATATTCTAAAAAATCACAAAATATATTTGATATACTAGTACAATCTCTGTAAATTGTGAACATATATTTTTTTTCCATAAAATGAATAGCTATCTCTAAAAAACTAGATGCCCATGTAGGTCATTCATTATCCTTACCTAAAATTTTAAAGTATATTTAGTTAATAAACATCATATTTCTCCCACTACACATTTGTAACATCCCCACTATAATCATTAGTTTAATTAATGCATAATGTAGATATGAAATGTGGATATGGCCAAGCGATGTATTATGCAAATTGTATTTCTGATTTTTAATAATAAAATGTGATTCGAGATGCTAGAGGACATGGAGAGAGATTGGGTCTGAGTTTTCCACAAGAGAAGGGAGTGTCCAAGAGGGATCGAAGGGGGAAATTATTTATGTTTATTAATCTAAATCCACATTCCTAAATTTTATTATCATTATGTATAAAAATTCCATTTTTTGTTTGAGTGTATGCAATCCCAATCATTGAATACCTATAAGAGGATGGGTGAAAAAATTCACATCCCATAGTTATTGGGAGCATGGGGTTGAGTACAATCAGTTTGGGGATGAGTGTCCGTTAATAAAACATGAAAAGTGAGGAAATTTGTATGGCCAAGAAGGGTAGTTTTTACAGTCACGATTTTTCATGGGAAGGAGGAGAAAATAGAAAAAAGAAGTGCACTAGAGTTGGAGTAACAATGGAGGGATAATTCTAGAGCGTTTTTGGAGCTGAATATTGAAGAAGCAAGTTTTCAGGATTGCATAAGAACCAGGTTGTCATGCATGGAGAGTGAAATCATGTGTGAGTTGCACTGTAACGACAAGTTATTGTCGAATAACTAGGTTGTTAGGCTTGAAGAGTGAACTCTTGGGTGAGTCACACTATAACAACAAGTTATTTCTAGTGTTTTACTGGTATTTTTCCTAGCAGTGAGTTCCCTTGAGTTCCCAATAGCGATATTCATGGTTACCTACACCGGAGAGACCCTAATAAATGAATGGGACATCCGATGGGATCAAATTAGTGAAGGGGTACATTCCTTGGGTTGGGAAAGTCAAGAGGAAGAGAGATGATGGAAAATCAACATAGTTGTAGGAGAATACTAGTGGGTTGTGGGATTATCTAAGTTGTGAGTGGACAAGGAGATATACCCTCATTTGTGGATTCCTAGCCCCAACTTGGGGGTGAATTGTTGTTGAGATCTAGAATAACAAGTCTATGGTTGGGTGGTACATCCATCCCAAGCAGTTGGTTGCACACCTATTTTAAAAGACAAGTGTTTTTGTTAAGAATCTGAGTATATTATGATTTTTAATTCTTGTGTTTTTAGTCTATGTATGATAATGATTTTTATGTTGTTGGGATGAATTAATTAGTTGCATTCATATTTATTTCAACATGTTATAGCTACATTTAAATTAATGGTAGCCAAATGGTTAAATATTTGTGTGTTCTTGCAGATAGTAAGCTGCATGATTAGTTAGTAGAAAAATAACATTTCTATGTGTATTCCACATGGTAATGTTCCTCAATTAATCTGGGGGACATTATATATTGGCATCAGAGTAGAAGGTTCAACAACGAGCTTGTATGGGCTAAGACCTATGTGAATTCGATTGAATTTCACTCTTGTAGAGTTTCACATGTGATGAATTTGGAAAAATTGTGGAAACATAGTGAAATCCCCAAATTTATGAGCATATGTGAGTTTACTTCACCTTAAAACAATCGGAGAGAGGATTAATGGCGTTAATCTATAGGTTGCAGAGTTAATTTTGGCCTGGGAGGTCAAACTTCATGTTTTAATGGTGATTGAGGAGTTGTAAAATTAATGGCCAAGATCATTTTGACATTAGGAACCAATGGTAAAGATTCATTCTAGAATGAGTAAAAACTTCAATGTGCATTGACAGAAAAATTTCAGAGGAATTATGAAATTTTCAAAAAAAGTTTATAATTTCAGAACTTTTGAAAAATTTCTTACAGTGGTGACGTGGAACGTACTGTGACATGGAATAATATATATCACAGTGGCATAAGGAAGGATATTTTAGACAAAGTTTCATGAATCGATGACTAACATCACCTTGATCTTGAAGATTGACGATCCAAATCCAACATGGGCTTGGGAGAAAAGAACCTAAGTTAATAATGTTTCAGGATAAATCTCGTGGGAGTAGGATTACGGGCCACAAGTTGTGGGAAAAAATCAATGGCATGCCACTTGAAAGGGATGCAATAAAAGGAAATGTGAAAATGTATGTGGGACAAAGTCTGTGGGAGGAAGGTCCGCTGGCGAGAGAAAGTCCATGGGAGGAAGTCTGTGGAAAAAAGTCCATGGGAGGAAGGTCCATGGGTAGGAGAAGGTCTGTAGAAGAAATTCTACGGGAGGAAGGTCCACATGAGTGAATGCATGGGAATAGGCTCGTAGGAGAGGTCCATTGGGAAGGTCGTGAAGGAAAAAGGTTGTGAAGGGTGAAGTTGTGAAGGTAAAATCCACGAGGGTTGAGCTTGATAGGCCTGCAGGGTGCAAGTCACAGAAAAAACCTTAAAATATGAAACTTGACCTTTCAATGGAGAAAGTGTGTGAAGAAGAGAGCACAAGGCTTGTAGCCTGTAGGTCATGGGAAAATCATAATAAGGTGTTAGCTTGTCACCCCACGAGGAAAAGTCCATGAAGGGTGTTTCTAACAAGCTTGTAGGTTGCGGGCTTCAGGGAAGTCATTATACATGCTAAGTTAAGATTCCCAATGGAAAAGAGTCGCAAAGATAATTATAATAGTATTGTGGGTTTGAATTGGAAGACCATTAAAACAATAAACTAATGATTTTCTATGAAAATTTACAATTTTGGAAGGTCATCAACTTGCAATGGCATTTTGAGGGCCTAAAAGACATTTTTCAGGTAGTCAAAAACCTGAGAACTATGTGTACCTCTAGTACATAGAGTCTTCATGGATTAAGTGAAATAGCTCAGTGAGAGTTTTCCAATGATTTATCTTGGGTGAAAAACATATATCATATGAGAAAATTATAGTTGAAACAATACATGGTATAATTTTAGTACCAGTTTACTTCCAGAGAGCACAACTCCTTGTTCATACGTGATTTTGGGGCATATGAGTAGTCTATTGAAAGATCATGGACCATAAACGAAAACCATGGAGATAGATGTGGGATATGGGTACCTGAAACTGTACAGGATGAGAGAGAATGTTAAGAACCAAACATCAATATAGCATGGAAAAACCTCAGGAAAATTACTCAACGCCTTGAAACAGAGATAATTTCAGATAATAAGCCTCTTCGAGGGGGAAACCTCCTTCTACCCCACTTAAATGTTCAAGTACAAGATGATTCAAAATGAAAATGTCTCCTTGGTATATATAGGAGACTAGGAGGTATAATTACAACTAATGGCC